>JACCIB010000420.1:0-154868 GCA_018906965.1 Philotrypesis tridentata
AGAGGCGTATCAAGATGCAACTACGAAACCTTTTGGCTACTTGATGATTGACTGCAAACAGAGCACGCCGGATGAGTTTTGCTTCAGAACGGCCATTTTCCCCGACGACGAGCACCAAATTATTTACTTACCAAAGTATACGACTAGCTCTCTCGAACAATCTATTTAATGTAAAATAGCCAAACGCAGGGCGATATTCTTCAGTCCTGAAACAACCATGCCGAGGCGCACTATTGGACGCTCTCAGACATTCGGATAAAAATCAACGTATAGCTCTTTTAAAAGTAGCCAACAAAAAATTAATTAAATACATTTGCGAGTGTGCGTTAAACGTTTTGCACGGTACAGTGGTTGAAAAATCATCAAAAAAGTAAACTAAAAAAACACAAAAACATTTTAAGAAAACTTGCCTCTAAAGCAAAAAATAAAAACTCATGGAAAAGTAAAAAACGCGTCATTGTGCAAAAAGGTGGCAGTTTTCTTCCATTCTTATTGTCACCGATACTAGAGGGTGTACTGTCAATGTTCCGGTAAAATTATTTATAATGTCGAGTATAAAGAAAATGGTATTAATACCAAAAGAGCAGCTCGACAGAATACAGAGAGAGGCCAGCACACCCCATACTGTGACAGTAGCGGCAGCGGCTCCTACATCGGACCATGTAGACAGTAGCAGCACCCCCGCTGCGTTTGGGTCTACGCAGACTGCAAGAAATCATCTCACACGTTTGGACGATGAAAAGAGAAACATTCGAGAACGTACCCAAACGAGCAAGAACGTTTAAAAGATTATTTGAGTGTTTTACGACGATATTTATTCTTTGTAGAAGAAAAACGCAACTCCGCCCTGGCTGTGGAAGCTGCAGACTCGGAGGGATTATCGAACGAATTGATTATTCAAAGTGTTTCGACGGTTTACAAGAGAATCAAGCAGTTGCTGTTGAACCAGTTGAAGGTGCGCAGCGGTCGCATAACGTGGAGTGCCACTGGTGTCGTATCTATCGACGGGGAGACAATTAAAAATTCAAACATTATCGACTTGGTGAACGAGGCTGCGCGCTCGCGGAAAAAAATTAAAGCTGTCGGTAGAAAAGAGTTTGCAAATCTACTTCGGGAAATCAACGTGCCTAAAGAATTTGTTGGAAACCCCGACTTGTGGAGTATCGGAGGTGCCGAGTCGTCGAGCAGAGATTGGAGCAAATTCAGCATCGACGACGAAGACGATGACGAGGCGAGGGACGATTTCAAGACACCGAAAAAACGTTTCAACGAAAGTGATTTTGATCGTCTTATGAATTCAAAGATTACGCTTAGAAACCGACGTGAAAAAGTGCCTTCCACTTCTACACCAAACGATGGTTAAAAAATCCGTGAATAAACGTTTGAAAAAACAATATTTTGATCCGAAGAAAGCAACAGCATTTTCTGGTGCAAGAAATTTGATTCATAAAAATAAAAATAAAATTTCCCCCGAAAAAATTAAAAAGTGGTTTACGAAACACGACGCTTACACAAAACTATACGACGAAAATTTCCGCGATTATTTTACAATGTGGAAGATATAGACCAAGTTTGGGAGGCCGATCTCATGCAGCTTACCTCTATAAAAAATCACAACGACGGAATAGGCTACATACTCGTTGTAATAGATGTTTTGTCTAAATTTGTGTGGGTTCAACCTTTTCGCGACAAAACAGCGCTCGAAGTCACAAATGCTTTCAGAAAAATTCTCAAAAACGATCGTCATCGAGCGCCACACACGCTGCAAACAGATCGTGGAAAAGAATTTATTGGAAAAACGTTTCAAAATGTTCTCAAAGACAACAACATACATTTTCGAACTGTAAGTAACCCCGATGTAAAAGCCGCGGTTGTCGAGCGGTTTCAACAGAACTCTGAAGGAGCGCATGTACAGATATTTTACGTAAAAAAATACAAAGCGATATATTGACGTTTTACAACTACAGGTTGACGGTTACAACAATACTCTGCATTCTACGATTAAAATGGAGCCTGCGAGTGTGACTTTATATAACGCACACAAAGCCCGAGATAATTTAGTTGCACGTGCGCTCCGAAACCAGCCTCATCGAAAAAAATCAAAATACAAAGTAGGTGTACACGTGCGTATAAGTCGAGAAAAAAATATTTTTGAGAAAGGTGCTGAAAAATCTTGGAGCTAAGTGTTTAAAATTACAAAAGTTTGAAGACGCAAGGTTTATTTATCTATAAACTCGTCGATTTACAAGGCGAGGATATAGAGGGTTTTTTCTATCCGGAAGAATTATCTGCTGTTCATAAATCGCGTATCGAGGAGCGCGAGTATAAAATTGACAAAATTTTAGGATCAAAAGGGCGTGGCAAAAATAAACAATATTTCGTATGTTGGGTTGGATATCCGGATAAATTCAACTCGTGGATACTAGCTACAGACTTGAAAAATATTTTTAAAAAATGTATCAGACAAATTTCACGCTAGTTCTCCCGAGCAACAGCAGTGCAAAGTATTTTCCAAATAATACGACTACCTGCTTCTCGACTCGCCTACCCAAAGAGATCGAACTCTACGGGCGGTGGGTCGTAGGCATATCGGAAATACACATTCCATGCACAACGCTACATCTGCGGCACGAAGAGTGCTCTCTCAAAACGAGCGAGAAGGAGGAGCCTCGATACTTTCAGCACGGCACCTACCCCAACATGCGAAGTCTTGTCGACACAATAAACGAGACTCTCGTATTGACGAATAAAGATAAACTTTGCATGAAATTATTCTACAACGAAAGAGGTGGCTATGTGTCTGTCGGATTACTCACAAAAGATGGGCATACAAAAATGTGTAAAACACCCGAACTATCTCTCCCCGTATAGCGCGTACTCGGATTCGAGTTTCGTATAGAACCCACAGATATGTTTGTGTATAGCAATATATGAGAACCTTGCATAGTTGGCGACACTTTTGCACCGCTTCTGCGCATAGTCAATCTGGAGGCGAAAAGATTTCAATTCGGTAGTACTATGGTAAAAAGTTTCGACCCTGTACATTACGTTCCTGTGCTCGTAAACAGATTTCAAACGGTCGATATAGATATAAGGGATAACCTCGGCAAACCGATAGCATTCGAGTTTGGGACGTTGACTATTATGCTACACTTTAAAAAAACAACGGTCTGAGTGATTTAAAAAAAATGAGCTTTTACACAGTTTACGATCAGTCGAGCTACGGAGGCGGCGGCATCAATCACGTATACGTTGGCTCGCCTCGCATGCGAGGCCATGGCCTAGGCTCGTGGTTTTCTGGAATATTTCGAAGTGCATTACCATTCCTTGCTAAGGGAGCTCAAGCCATTGGTAAGGAGGCTTTATGCACCGGCGTTAACGTTCTCGAGGATATGGGGGGGGGGGGGTGAAAACATATCGTTCAAAGATTCGCTTCGAAAACGCGCTAGCGAGTCTGGAGATAATCTAAAGAGGAAAGCTACCGAAAAATTATCAAAAATGATGCAAGGATCGGGGTATAAACGTCTGCGCGCGACGAGTTTGCCTCAGTCTCCATTCGCTCTCGCCCCGCGGCGCATCGTTTCACCGCGTCGCAAGAAGCGTAATACATCGGGACAAAAAAGAAAAATCAAGAAACGTGTAACAAAGCGGCGCACAAAACCGTTGAATCGATTGACTCGAAAACGCAAGAGTAAGAAAGTAAAGAAAAATAGTCAAAAGAGGAGGAACAAGGCAAGAAAAACTAAAACGCGTGATATTTTTGGATAATTGAGTGTTAACTGTGACAATGTCGTTTTTACATAGCCATTCGGAGGCGTGCCTCAAGACCAAGCTCGATCTGTTTTCCCTACCCCCCACGCAAACGGCCATAGAATCGAGCAGATGGGTATCTTACAAACCCGTTTCGTCGTTGAGCGACGAGAGTCCGATAGAGTTTTGCATAAATTCTCAAAACGAGGATTGTTTAGATCTCACCCACACAATAATAAAAGTGAATGTCCAGATAACCCCTGTAACGGCGAGCACCGACAAACAAGTAGCCCCCATCAACAACTTTCTACACTCGATATTCAACCAAGTTGACGTTTACTTGAATCAAAAACTCGTCTCATCACCCAATAATGTATACCCGTACCGTGCGTATCTCGAAACTCTTTTGAATTACGGCCCCGCGGCAAAGCATTCTTATCTATGTACAGCCATGTGGTCGTCTGACACTGCAGGCCATATGGACGAGCAGCCCGGCGCTACTGACCCTAAGAATACCGGGCTCGTGGCTAGGCAGGCATGTCTGTCGGAAGGCAAGCAATACGATCTTCTAGGCCATCTCCACTGCGATATTATGAATCAAGATCGTTTTCTCATAAACGGTGTCGAAGTGCGATTGAGACTTGTGCGCTCGAAACCCGGGTTTTGTCTCATGAACGCATCGACAACAGAATACAGCGTAAACATTTCGGAAGCCACTCTCCTCGCTTGGCGTGTAAAAGTATCACCCACTGTTTTAATAGCACACGCCAAAGCACTGTCGTCAGTGACGGCAAAATACCCCATCACGCGTGTAGAAGTAAAAACTTTTACTATGCACAGCGACATAATCGGCGATTCTTTGGAAAATGTGATTCTCGGGCAATTACCTAAAAGAATGATTCTCGGCTTTGTCGATAATAAAGCCTTCAACGGTGAGCGAACGTTAAATCCATTCAACTTTCAAAATTTTTGAATCAATTTTCTATCTCTGTACGTTGGCGGTACGCAAATACCGAGCAAACCGTTACAGCCGAAATTCGTCAAGAAAAATCCAATGTTTGTCGAGGCCTATCATACCTTGTTCTCGGGTACTGGAATACATTATATGAATGAAGGTAATGACATTGAAAGGGCCGATTATCCCAACGGCTACTCTCTCTTTGCATTCGGTCTCACACCCGATATATCGGCTCATTACGCTGGGCATTGGAATCTCGTCAAAAGCAGATCCGTACGAGTCGAAGTTCGCTTCGATAAACCGCTAACTACAACTATGAACTGTATACTCTATGCAGAGTTTGACAACGTCTTAGAAATAGATGCCGCACGCCAAGTTGTAATAGATTATAACTCGTAAGTTTTACACCCTTCGTGGTAGAAAAACGATACGATGAGAATGTGTGGGGGGGGGGGGGGAGCGGCGGCAAGAGAGTGTGCGACCGAATGCTATGCATTAGTCGCTCCAGAACTCTATAAGTGACACGTGCTCCGCCTCTTTCGTCTGCGAGTACGGAGAAAACAGACTACATAATATACATACAGGCTTTTCACGACTGCAACGGAGATTTTCTTCCAAAAGAGATTGCCGTCTTGGGTGTGGATTGCAACTATCTCGCACATTGGCTAGTGAAACCCCCGTACGATTGCGGCAATCTGACGAAAGGAATACTCGCTACAAGCACATATCTGACGTGCTATCATCACGGGATTGAGTGGTTCGATGGCGAGTCCAATATAGACGACGTCTATAATGTGCTTCGCGACGTGGCTCGAAGTGCTATGCGTATATATGTGCGCGGTGTACAAAAACAAAAATTACTCGAACGTATTTTAGGCAGACATATAATTAACGTGGAAGAGTTTGGCTGCTCAAGTTTTAAAAATCTCCCTCGCGTCAACGAACATTTTTGCTTTTTTCTCGGAAGAAAAAGAGAATACTTTATCTGTGCTTTGGGGTACGTGTACAAGCTACGTTTGTGGATTATGCGCTCGCTATATACAAGACACGACGCAACTACAAATAACGACAAGCCCTAAAAAGATACTCCAGACGTCAAAAAACCGGCAAAAGGTAAAGACAAAGAAGTAGTCGAGTGTGGTGACGAATTAAAAGAAACAAATATAAAAACGCAAGAGTCGTCGCAGCTTGCAACACCATCCACTGCTAGCGCTAGTAGCGGAGCGTACAGAAGTGTAGAGGACCCGCTCTACGATCACATGATCGATGAACTCGCTACAGATTCTACGGAGTCTCAAAAACATACCAGTGTCGACCGTGGGTGTCTTCCCTGCCGATCGGATTCCGTTTATGTTTACGAATTCTTGTGCACTTGTGGTTAATACTGATGACAGCAGCAAACCAGGTTCGATTGGGTTGCAATCTACATCGACCTATCTGGCGAGGGAACTTTCTTTGACAGTTGTGGACTCCCGCCGTCCGACCCAAATCACATCGATCGATTTAGACAAAATTGCCGTGTCTACGATTGGAACATCCAGCAGTTGCAGAGCCTCGATTCTGACGTCTGCGGGCATTATTGTATTAGTTTCTTGTTTCATATGTCTCATGGTTACACTCTTTCTCATTTTCTTTCAAAATTTTCAACTGATACGATTTTAAACGATAGCTTAGTTGTCGAACATGTAAATAGTATAAAGAAGCGTAAGTACAATTCTGTCAGATTCAAATGTCGCGAAAAAAGAGTGCTTTGTACAAGCGACCAAATTTGTAAACCGAAAAATTATGTGTGTATGGAATAGCTATAAATGCCGTGTACAACTGTTCGCGACAATCATTCCGCCAAGATGGGGCCTAACGAAAGCAAGTCAGACTAAGCTCCGCTCATAAATGACGAGGAGAAAAATGAAAAAAAAAATTCGTCATCCTCCTCCTCTTCGTCAAATTCACAGTGGAAAAAATATACAGAAAAATACTCTATAAATACAAATACAATACCTAACAAAGATGGTTATAAAAGATTTTGAAAATTGTACAATGTGCGAAACATGTAAAACGTCCTTGTAAAAAAATGTATATGTATACCATATTGTAACGGTTTTATGTACAATATACTCATGTGTGTCTAAAAAAGTGTTTTTTCTCATTTTCCTTAATAGCCTCATCCTGTCCCGACCGTTTTTTAGAGTCTCGGAGACGTTTAAGCCGCTTGACATATTACACCGATATATTCCGGTGTCAAATTTCACTTGAACTCGTTTGAAAAAAAAACTTGGATGCTCTATGCAGATGTCAATTTTCCCACAATCGGCATCTTTTTTTTTTAAATATATTTCATGTGAGCTGTTTGTAATTTGAAATACATTTTTCGGTCCCTTAAAGTATAGCAGATGCACGCGCTTGTCGTGCGGGAAAAGACCAGTGACGAGCCAGGCTCCCCCTCGGCAACCTCCGCTCGCCTAATTTCGGGACTCATATAGTATACATAGATATACACGAGTGTAACGCCCTCCGTGTATAGATATAGTCCAATGCTTTTCCCGGACTTTTGAAAATTCTCAATTGTCGCGTGGCAGAAGACGCAGAGCGCGTGCGTCGTTTATAACGTCTCCCCGGCTGAGATTCGGCTCCAGACACCCCCACTCTCTCTGTTTCGGGATTTTGAAAATTTGAAACGGATGAATAATCACAAAGATTCGAAATCACAAAAATCTTGCTTTGCAGATTCATTCTCAAGTTATAGAAGTCGCCCAACTAAATCCAATACTGATTTAATTAATTTCAAAGATTAAAATATTGTGTACATAAAAATTTTACAAAAATGTATATCAAAATTATCTGAGAAAAATATGTAAAATGATTGTAAATTAACAATACTTTTTTTCTTGAATAAACGAAATTTTCTAAAAAAAATATTCATTCTATTTCAATATTCACAACACCCAAGAATTTCCTCTCGTACATATTAGACAAATGCTCTCGTTTCTAATTTGAAATACATTTTCCAACCACTTAAAGTATACCAGATACTCGCATCCGAGAGTTTTGTACGCGGGGTCGGGTTACGAGCTCCCCTCGGAAAGCTCCGCTCGCCTAGTTTCGGGACTCATATATACATAGATATACTCGGGTATAACGACCTCCCCTATATAGATATAGTCCAAAGCTTTTCCGGACTTTTGAAAATTCTCACTTGTCGCGTGGCAGAAGACGCAGAGCGAATGCGTCGTTTATAACGTCCCCCCGGCTGAGATTCGGCTCCAGACACCCCCACTCTCTCTGTTTCGGGATTTTGAAAATTTTCAGTTGCGCTCTACTCTCTCTCCCTCTCTGAGCCTGCTGTCGAAAATTCTAGACGCATGCGCTCTTTGCTCTCTCGGGGTATAACGTCCCTCGGCTTTGTTTCCTTTTCAGACACCCCCACTCTCTCTGTTTCGGGGCTCGTGACTAGAGTATATCTCTGTATATATATATCTCTAATAAATTTGTGTATTCAAATTAATTAAACTAGCGGTCATATGTCTGCCGAATGTATGTACTTTCTATTAGCAATTTCAAAAATTTGGTCGTTGCCCAACAACTACAGCTGCTCCTCTCGTCATCTGCACCGGGAAGAAATGAACGCGGATCGAGACGAGTTAACGCTTAGGTGCAAACAGGCGGCGTTTCCGAGGTCGCGATATGAACCCACTTCATCGCATACTAGCCGATTGAAGGAATCGTCACACACACACACACACACGCACACACACACACACTCGCACACACACACACACACATATATATATATAAATATATATATTTAAATGAATGTACGTATGTACGTATATTATTACATGACAGATATATTTTGTCTATGCATATTAAATTACGAATTCCCATACTCTCATATAAATGTATATTTGTTTGTTCCTATTTTAGGCAAAGGGATTCGACATCTTTTAAAACTTTGATTTAGTAAATCTGCTGAAAGTATAAATTTTTAGTTTAAAAAATGCATAATCATTGTCGATTTACAAAGTCATAGAAAATGAAAAATGCATTACACGACCTTCTAATGATCAGGCTTTAAAAATTTTGTGATTTGCTTAGAATACGCGATAGTAAACTAGCAATAAATATTACAACGATGGTTTTCGTTACTTCTTTAGTAACTATATTTTTTGTGCTGTATTGCAAAGAATGTTTCCTAGGAATGCTGGTCTCGTTTTAGTATAATCTTTGTCTGTTGTTATGTATACTCTGAAGCAGTTTTTATGTACTGCATATGATTACATTGATTTTGTATTTTATCTAGCTTCGTACAAGTAATTTTTTCATTAATGTATAGGAATTGTGCATTATTTTATTTTTTAATACAATAAATTATCAATTCATTTGCTGAATGTTGCTGTGGCGTCTTGGGCATTGGCATTTCATTTATAAGCGTTGAGATCGTAGCAGACGCATAGAACGCGTTTTTAATGATTGTCCATGAAATAATTTTCATATTTGTTGCAAACCAGTTTATATATTAGTTTTTTTTTGGTAAACTAGCGTAATTTAAATTTAAACTGTAGTTGATCGATATTCTAACAATAGTATAATTAAGCATCTAGGGAGCAAAAATAAAAAACGTACTACGCGGAGAAACAATATTTAAAATTTCAAAAATAAAAAGACTATTTTTAAGTTAACGTAATATTGTACATGCAGTATCGAATATTACAATTTAAAAATATAATTCTTATACTTAATATAGATCGTTAACATCACGGTATCCTTCAATTTAATGAATTATAGCGTACGACAACTGGTACTCTACTGAAACTTCACGGTTTCAAGAGCCTCAAATCAATAAAAATGTATCAATTATTTGTTACAATTGATACATACACATTTCTTAAATTTTTTACTTTTATACACATATATTTCTTACTGCTCAGGTTTGTTTTATTTGTAACAGACATAATTAAACAGAAAAAAAATCAGTCTAACAATAACGACCAACCAATTCTACACGATGAAATAAGGATTCGGAATTCAAAATCCACCGAGAAGCACTTTGCCCATGAGTTCGTCGTCGGTAATCCAGGGCGAGACTGAGCGTGGGGACAACGGAATAACCCTTGGCGAAGGAGCCGGCAGTCTTGACAATATTTAGGCTTACAGGAAAGCTCGAAATCGGTGATACGGACGGTGGTACCGCCAGCGATACTGAACGCGCTGGTAGTGGAGGTAGAGGTGCCGGGGTCGGTGGAGTCGAATTTTTTCTGATCGGCGACGACGACGTCGCGAAGAACATAGCGCTCTTCAGTGGGAGACTGCTGCCGCGGCCTCCGCCGCCCCCATTCCTTCGGCGTCGAAAAATCCAGCAATAATTCAGCCTCTTCTCGTAAACTCGTGCCGCTGCCGCCAGCCGAGGCTGGCGAGGAGACCGGTGGTATGGGAGTGACAGTTATAGTTATAGAGTCGAGTAGTTCGATATGTTGTGATTTTTCAATTAGAGTAGAAAGCCCTTGATCCTGTATGCAGGGGCAACCTCGACATTGCATTGTACGTAGATTTGGCATGTTAGAGAGTACTTCTATCGTCATTTTACCGAGGTAATGATAAAAAGATGTTGAAGTTTTGGTAATGACGTAATAGCTGCTAAACCTTCACACGTAACTGAATGGCAGGCTGTTATGATGCAAAAAATTATTTTATTTTAGATATTAAGTTTATTATAATTTTATGTGAAATAAATATAAAATGATAGAATATTCTCAAATAATGAGTGTACTAACAACTCATATCTACGTTTGTTAATAGTTGATATTGTGCTCCAATGGCTGTTAAAAATTTATCTTTTACTAAAAGATTCTGAGAAAGATTTAAAGTTTCAAGATTGACTAAGTTTTGGCATAGGACAATAATCACAGAGGCGCAGGACTTTCAAAATTTTGCAACATAAACTAGACTGAACCATCAGAACCGAATGACCTCGATCATCATTGATTCTTTGCCATTCCTTGTCGTCAATTTGAGTACCGTTTGGAAATTTAGTCAAGCTTTCCATGTCTATAATTTGATAGTATTGTTGACCACTCTGCTCTTCCTGATCATAATTTCTCATTGAATGATGATAAAATATTCCTAACTTTTGTATTATTATATTATAGTAAAGATTGGATCGCGACGATAACCATAGGCCTAAACTTGATACTTGTTTAATCGACTTTTCAGAGCGCTCCTTTGACCAATTGTACATGTAGAGAATAATATATATATATATATATAAGATAATTTTTTGTAATCCTATTGAATTTAATATGATTAATTTAAACTTTAGAAATACTTGCATGTTCACTTTGTACTTTAGCCAGAAGTAGCCTTTGTCTCGGCACAAAAGTTTTTTCTAATATTACAGGGTTAAATTTTTGAAGTAATTTTGTATCTGGAAATGTACGCAGTTATAAAATTTATGTTACTAACGAGCAAAATAATACTTCTCCATACATAAATAATTTGTTTTAATGTTTTAAAATAATATTTACCTTTGGGAATAAGCTGTTCTGACAAAATTGTACTACTAAATGATGCTTTCCTTGGATTGAAATTCCGTGCGATTAAAATACTTCTTACATAGGTTCCCTGATCTTCTTTTGTGGTATCACATATATTAAATATTAAATCGTCAGAAGTTTTTTGTGCAATAGCTTTTTGCAGCCACTTGATGTTCCCTTCAATGTTTTCAGTAGTTTTACTAAGTATAGTAAGTCGTCTTGGGTTGAGTCTGAATCTATAAACGGTTGTCTACTCCATTGAAAAAATGTACGTGCTGTGGTGTCTAATGCAGATTTTGTAATTCCTTGAGAATTACGGGTAACGAGTGTCTCCACTCCAATTTGACAACATCTTTTTAGGCAATGTTGCACGGTAGATTTGTCTGAGTTTTCCTTTTTCTTGAAAAGAACAGTTCAGACAACGGTGTTGGTGGAAAATTGTATGTGTCAGTAATCAAGTCCCAACTCGTATGGTTTGCAGCAGCTTTTGTTTATGCACTAGAGCTTCCAAATTAACTCGGCCTTGTTTTCATATTCGGAATTCTGTTGGAGTGGTGGAAAATTAGTGAGGTTGTTTTTAATAATTAGTAACTATATTACAATGTCTGATGTGTCATCGGACACGACTGTCTCCTTCCGAGACTTACAAGCGAGAGAGAGAGAATGAGCGCGAGTACAGTATATGCGAGCGCTCTTCTCTATAGTGTATATCTATATATGTGTGTTTACATACTCGCGTATTCGCGTTTTCGGAGTCGCGCTTGTCTCGATGTACAAAATCATATATATACAAGAGATGGCGCGACCAGTATTAATTCGTAGAACAACAAGCAAAGAGTATAATATTTATACAATATTCAACACGCCTCCTTAAATTTATATTCTTTGCTTTTACATTCAGTCTTGTCGCTTTTGTAATTTTCAAATATATTTAATGCTTTTCTGTGTTTTGTGAACTTTTCTCTATTCAAACTTTTTGTTAATATATCAGCTAGATTTAACTCTGAATTTATTTTTATAATATCGATTATTCCATTTTCATAATATTCATTAATGTAGTAATATTGTACTTCGATGTGCTTTGAATTTATTGTATAATTTACAAACTTTGCAATCGCTATTGCACCTGAATTGTCTTCGTATATGTTTATTCTTTCATTGATTTTTTCTTTAAACATTTCACTTAGCAGATTTTTTACAAATATTATTTCGGTTACTGCATCTGACATAGCCGTATATTCTGCTAAGATTGAACATTTCATTACATTTTTTTGTTTATTTGATTTCCAATAAATCAGATTTCCATAATATCTTATAATATATCCAGTTGTGGATTTTCTATCTATATTGTCTCTGGCAAAATCTGAGTCTACCATGCAATCTAGTGTATCACATTTTAAATTATTAAAATACTTTAATTTTAGATCTTTGGTATTCACTAGATATTTTAATACTCTCATAGCATATTTGAAATGAGTTTCATTATAACAACTTTGGAATCTACTCAAGTAGTTTACACTATATGAGATATCTGGTCTCGTACCAGTACTTATATAAAGTAATTCTACTATTAAGTTTCTATACTTTATTGACTCATTTTGTTCAGTTGCTTTTTCTAATTTTAGACTCGTCTGCATAGGAGTGTTATACAATTTTGCATTTTCTAGATTATACTTTGCAGCTAAAGATTCAATGTATTTTGTTTGGCTTAGTGTCATTTTGCCTTCATTCTTATTATAATCAATGTTTATTCCTATGTATTGGTTGACTTTTCCTAAGTCTTTCATTTCAAAATTTTGCATTAATTTTGATTTTATTTCATTTATTTTATTTCTATTTTTACAACAGATTAATAAATCATCTACGAAAACTAGTATATGTATTGAATCTCTGCTTGCATTATTTACATATAAACAATAGTCATGTTTGCTTCTCACGAAATTAAATTTTTCCATGTACTTATGAAAACAATTATACCAAGCTCTTGGGCTTTCTCGTAAACCATATAATGCTTTTTGCAATTTACAGACTTTGTTAATTCCTACTTCATAACCTTCTGGTTGATTTACATAAGCTTCGGATACTACTTCACCGTTCAGAAAAGCTGTTTCTACATCCATTTGATCAATAAACAAATCATTTTTACAACAATATGATAATAATATTTTAAGTGTTTGCATTTTTCCTATGGGTGAGTAAACGTTTTCTATATGTTCTCGTTGTTGAAAGTCGCGAACTACCAATCTGGCTTTATAGGTATTATCGTTTTTTCGTCTAAATACCCATTTGACATCAATGATTTTTTTGTTTAATGGCTTATCTACTAATTTCCAAGTTCTATTTTTCTTTAAACTTTCGATTTCTGAATTCATTGCAATTTTCCACTGTTTTGATTCGCTCGAATTTATCGCCTCCTCGAATTTATGAGGTACATTTGCATCGATGTTATTTATATAAATAAAATGCGCTATAGGATCACCGTATCTATTTACAGGACTTTTCTTTCTTTTTGACCTTCTCGGTTCTTTCAAATTAATTTCGTTTTCATTTTCGCTATTTATATCATTTTCATTGATTTCTGTAATTAAATTATCTCTACTTTTCTCGAGAGAAGAAGTAGGGATAAATAAATTTTTGTTTGTGTTGCTGACAACACTATCATATTCTTCAGAATCGCTTTCAGAATTTTCCGATTCACAACTTTCATGCTTTTCATCTGATTTGTTAAGACAAATTATTTTTGTTTCTTCTTCGACAACCTGTACATGTCTCGTGTTAATGACTTTATTATTTACTAAAACTCTGTAACCGTTTTCTGTATAACCTACTAATATTCCTACTGTTGCCTTGTCATCCCATTTACTTTGTCTTTTGACCTCTGGGATTCGGACAAAAACTTTACTACCATAAATTTTCAAATGATTAACGTTTGGCTTTGTGCCAAAGAATATTTGTTGTTTTCACTTATATTTCTTTTTGAACTCTTCTTAGTTCAATTATTTTTCACTGGAACACTTTTGTATTTTCCGCGTGGCTCTCACACCTCACTAGCACATTTTAATATGTCTTACTGCACTTTTTTAAAAAAGTCACAGTACGGCATAAAAATTTTCAAACCACGGACCTGCTACCATGTTGGAGTGGTGGAAAATTAGTGAGGTTGTTTTTAATAATTAGTAACTTTATTACAATGTGTGATGTGTCGTCGGACACGACTGTCTCCTTCCGAGACTTACAAGCGAGAGAGAGAAAATGAGCGCGAGTACAGTATATATCCCCGTGCGTGTGTGGCCCGTGGGCGCGCGTGCGTAGTTGGCAGCAAGTTTAAATGAGACGCTGGAAGTCTCCGTCTCCGTCGTGGCAGGTGAGATGGCCGGGATAAACTCCTCCTCACCTCCTGGTGTTCGGGAGCCCCTCTCTCCTAGGTTAGCAGGGAATCGAATAAATGCAACAGAGTTGAACTCAACTAATGTTCGTTTATTCTTAAAAGCTGAAGTAAAGACGCCACGCTGGCGTGGCGGTGCACAGCGTGGAATCGTGAACAGACAAAAATGACCGACAAGGCTTGTTCGAATAATGACTGAGAAATTGAGAGAGTGAAGCTGCTGTTCGGTGATTCTCTCTCGGGTACGTGTTGTCCGGTTCGCTTCTCTCGCGTGTCTGTGCTCTCTCTCTCTCCCCTGCTGGCGTGGTCACTCGCATTAACTAGTTTCGTCAGGGTCCGTTCGGAGCACTAGCGCTTGCTTCCTCCGGCGGCCCGATGGAACTAACCCGCTGGCGGGAAGACCAGGCGGCGCCACAGCGACTCCCCCTGGAGAAACCTTCGCAGGAGAAGTAGGCGACGAAGCGAAGGTAACCTTTTTCGAAGTTGAAGGCCTCTGGTCATCCTGCGAATCTGTAACATGTTGAGGGGTAGGGAAAGGGTCCGGGGATAAGTGAGCAGCCTTGACATCATCCGTGGACACTGTTTTCGGGGTGCCGTTAACATCGATGACGAATCTTCTCTCATCTAATCTCCGGAGCACCCTGAAAGGTCCCGCATACGGCGGCGTCAATGGGGGTCTGATTGCGCTTATCCTCTTAAACACATGTGAACAGGTACCAAGCTCTTTCTGATGATATTGACTGGGTCGAACGTGATGTGCTGTGGGAGCCGGACGCAGCTGACGGAAATGCTCTCGTAGTGCTTCCACGAACGTTGAGTGCTCCATTGGGATATCCGCTGTTACAAAAAACTCCCCTGGAACTCTCAGAGTTGTCCCATAAAGCAGTTCTGCCGGTGAAGCTCCAATGTCCTCCTTCAATGCTGTCCGCAGCCCCAAAAGCACAGTCGGTAGAAGTGTAGGCCAAGGGATGTGCGGGGAGCACATCAGTGCTGCTTTTAGCGTCCTATGCCATCTCTCAACCATTCCATTCGATTGAGGGTGGTATGGCGTAGTCCTGATGCGTTGCGCTCTAATCATCTGGCTTAAAGCCGTGAAAAGCGCAGACTCAAATTGCGCACCTTGGTCCGTTGTGATCGTCAAGGGGGTTCCATACTGGCAAATCCACTGGTTGTAGAGTGCTGATGCTACCGACGCTGCTTGCATGTCCTGCAGTGGAACGGCAATTGGCCATCTGGAGTACCTATCTATAACAGTTAAACAGTATCTATAATTCTCGACTGCCGGGAGAATTATGAGGTCCAGATGTATATGATTAAAACGGCCGTCCGGAACGTCAATGCTTGCAGGTGTATTCTTGTTATGTCGATGGATCTTCGCTCGCTGGCACGGTATACATTCTCTCGCCCACGCAATAACATCTTTGCGTAAACCAGGCCAAACGTACTTTTGACGCAGGGCCTTTGAAGTAATGCGACCGCTGGGATGCGCCGGGCCGTGAACAACATCGAATGCCTGTCTCCTCAAGGCTTCAGGTAGGTATGGTCTGACGTAACCCGAAGAAAGATCACACCACACCGGGTGTCCTTCGACAAAGAGGCGTTGGAGTTTCAAGGACGTGTCTCGAGTTATAGTTTGCATCTGGGTATCCTCGCTCTGCTCTTTGCTGATCCTCTCTGAAGACAAGATGGTTGGCATGCTGATTGTATTCACTCTTGACAGCGCATCTGCTACTGTATTATCCTCGCCCTTGACGTAGCGAATGTCCGTGGAGTACTGACCAATCAAGTCTAGGTGCCTGGCTTGGCGAGGCGTGGCCTTGTCTGCCTTCTGCTTAAAGGCAAAGGTCAACGGACGATGGTCGGTATTGATGTGGAAGGTCCTTCCTTCCAGTATGTGTCTGAAATGGCGTATTGACAAGTAAATAGCGAGTAACTCTCGGTCATACGTACTATATTTCGTTTCTGCTTGCGACAGTTTGCGGGAGAAAAATCCCAACGGTTGCCAAACTCCATCCACCAATTGTTCCAGAGACGAACCAACAGCTGTGCTGGAAGCATCAGACGTCAGAGCCAGTTCTGCGTTGGTGTCCAGAAAACTTGTGTGAGTAACCGAGGCTAGAGCTTTCTTACAACCTATGAAAGCTTCCGTGCGCTCCGGGGTCCATTGAACGGGCCGCTTGTCTCTCTTCTTTGCTCCCTTGAGAATGTCGGTAAGTTGAACTTGCAGATCTGAGGCATGCGGAATGCAGTCTCTGTAATAATTGATAACTCCTAGAAATCTCCTCATGTCCTCAATCGTTTTGGGTGGGGGATGCTCCAAAATGGCTTCTATCTTCTTGAGTGGTGGTGCAAAACCCGTCTCCGATACCTGGAAGCCAAGGAAATTTAAAGAGCTCTGAGCAAAAGAGCACTTATCCTTGTTTAATTTCAATTTATGCTTTTCCAGGATCTCTAAGACTTGGGCTAAGTGTTGCAGATGAACTTGGAGTGATGACGAGGCGACGATTATGTCATCGATATAGATGCTGGCAAAAGGGCAATCACGAAAAATTCCGTCCATAAATCTTTGGAAAGTTTGAGTCGCGTTTCGTAAGCCTAGAGGCATGCCGAGAAACTCGAATAGTCCAAATGGAGTGGTTACTGCCGTCTTCGGTACATCTTCGGGAAGTACCGGTATCTGATAGTACGCTCTTTCAAGGTCGAGCTTGCTGAAAATCTTTGCTCCCTTCAGGTTGAGCAAGAAGTCCTCGATCCTTGGAATCGGATAGCAGTCAGGGACTGTAATGCTATTTAGACCCCGGTAGTCTCCCGTCGGTCTCCAGTCGTCATCTCCCTTGGGGACAAGGTGGAGCGGACTGGCCCAATTGCTGCTTGAAGGACGAACTATTCCTCTCTGTAGGCAATAGTCGAAAAACTTACGGGCGGCTGCTAACTTAGTCCCAGTGAGACCACGAAACGGGCTGCGCACCGGTGGGCCTGTGGTCGTAATGAAATGTTGTGTTCCAGTGTCCGAAAGTCCTGGAGGTTCCGTTGCTGCTTCAAAGAGATTCTTGTGCTTCTGAAGAAGGAGATCAAGTGGGTCTTGATTCTCGTGTGTAGATTCCTGGATTGGAGTGACACTGAAGATCTCGGCCGGGCAAACTGAACCCGACGATGTGAGCTCGGTCACAGAGTCGATTAGACAATTCCTCTTTAAGTCGATTATAAGATCGTGATGCGATAGTAGATCAGCTCCAATTATAGGTAAGCTAGCCTCGGAGACTATGAAGCTCCACGAGACTGGTCGTCTAAGTCCGAAATCGAGTCTGAGGTTGATTTGGCCGAAGGTCCTTATTATTGATCCGTTGGCTGCCCTCAGCTTCAGCTCCTTAGCTTCAGGGGCTGGATTGACTCGATTCACAGGATAGAGCGACACCGTTGAACCAGAATCTACGAGAAAACGAATTTGTGAGTTTCGGTCATACATGAAGAGACGGTTTTCAGAGGGGTGACTGCCGCCGACCGCCTGTACTGACGGCAGCCCTCCTAGTTTCCCGACTGGTTAGTAGTTTCTTGTGCTGGCTTGAAAGCGCATGGCGGCTGACAGCGACGGGCCATTGCGCCAAATTTCCAATGGAAATGGCAATACGGCTTCTTTCCTCCACCAGGGCTCTTGGAGCGGGGGCGAGATTGCCTGCCGCTGCTGCCAGAGTCGGTGTTGAGATGCTGAGCTGCCAACTGGGCTAACAACAGCTGATGTGCTGCCACTAGTTGGTCTATGCTGGTCATCAGTCCCGCAATCTCCGAGGCGAGCGATGAGTGGACGTGCGTCTCCCTGAGAGCGGCTGCGTTGATGTCTGCCGACGTTGCAAAAATGTTTGGAGTCTGTGGTCCTTGCAGCAGCTGATCGGCCGACTCGGCCAACTCGTCCAGTTCTGCTCCTCGTAGGATGGAGAGAATGCGCTTGTTGTGCGCCGGAAGGAGAGCCAACCATCTGACCCTCAGGGCATCCTCAGATAATGAGTCGCCAGCCAGCTCTCGAATTTTGCGGAGCAGCTGCGAGGGTTTCTGGTCTCCGAGGGTGAGCTCGTTCAGCAATTTCTCAAGCTTCCTGGCCGGAGAATCTGAAAATCTGTTTAAAATTTGAGATTTGATGTATTCGTATTTATTATTGGCGGGAACGTTTTGTAGTAAGTCCTCTATTTCTCCAATAACATCCGGTGGCAGAGAGCGTATAACTAAATGATATTTAGCTGGGTCGCTAGTGACGCGCGACGTAAAGAATGCCGATTCTGCTGTTCGAAACCAACATGCCGGGTTCTGCTTCCAAAACTGGGCGAGCTGGCATGCGCCGACTGCCATTGTCTCAAGCCTTTCCTGTTCCATTTGAAGAAGGAGATCTCGCTGATTGTTGTGGTCTTGAGTATCGGCACCGTTCTGCCCGTTGTTGTTTTGATTGAGTAGCTCTGTCATGTTTGGATTCGAATACGGCAAGGGGTGAGCGCTCTGTGCGTCAAGTTCAAGAGCACTGAGTGGCTCCACGGGCGCGACCGGCTCCTCGCAAGGTCGCTGGATTGGCTCAGCTTGCTGTCTCTCTGCTTCTGGCGACGGCTCTCTGCTCTGCGGCGGGGTACGAAACATCGACGCGATGGTTCGATGTGCGATCGTGTTTACCGGCGACTCGAACGTAAGCGGCGCGGTTACACACGAAATAAACAATATTTGTCCTCTATTGTTTTTCTCTCTCTCTCGCTCTTTGCTTTGCGCGCGCTGTAGCATAGGCGAGGGAGGAGGGGTGAAGTAGAGCAAATATACAGAGTTGCTCGTTATTCTAATTTAATGTGATAAAGGCGGGAGAAATTCTCGCGGCACGCTCACCTGTACAAAGATGGCGGCCATCCGCTTGTTACCATGTAGGCAATGTAACCGCCGGAAAACGCGGGAGCTGAGCTCGCGGCACGCGCACTCTTAACAAAAGGGGCGGCCTACCTGCCGTTTCCGGGGCTATGAGAGAGATGATTTCGACGGGGCGGCGTGAAACTGCACGGCCACCAAACACGTCGAAATGCAGGAACTTAGGGGAGGCTTGTCCGGGAACGCGTTCAACCGGGCGACAAGACACTCGCACCTTTGCTCTCTAGACGCTTCAATGGCGTCGACGCCGGGGAAACGCGGGAAAATCGCGCGCTGCCGAACACGGCGTTGTACCGAGAAATTTCAGGGGCGCCTGTCCCGAGGAGCGGTCTCGACTCGAGAGCAGGTCGCTCGCGCCTGAAATTGAAATCTCGCTTTGCAGCGGAGGATACGATGAAGCGATGTGCGCACGGGGAATCAGCTCAACCCGTGGCACCTAATGCTCAGAGACGAGTAACGCGAGGCGCGAAGGCTGCACGCGCTCGACGCGATCGCGCGAAATGGCGGTACAGCCCGCTCAGTGAGAAGCGATAATTTGAGGCTATGGCGTGTCGGGACTTAAGAGTGCCCGCAGCCTGATGCATCTCTCTCGCGGAGAGCTTCCTGCTAAATACCTGGGGAGACGGCGTCCTGATGAAGCCGAGTTCGACTGGTAGCGAGGTCACCAATATCCCCGTGCGTGTGTGGCCCGTGGGCGCGCGTGCGTAGTTGGCAGCAAGTTTAAATGAGATGCTGGAAGTCTCCGTCTCCGTCGTGGCAGGTGAGATGGCCGGGATAAACTCCTCCTCACCTCCTGGTGTTCGGGAGCCCCTCTCTCCTAGGTTAGCAGGGAATCGAATAAATGCAACAGAGTTGAACTCAACTAATGTTCGTTTATTCTTAAAAGCTGAAGTAAAGACGCCACGCTGGCGTGGCGGTGCACAGCGTGGAATCGTGAACAGACAAAAATGACCGACAAGGCTTGTTCGAATAATGACTGAGAAATTGAGAGAGTGAAGCTGCTGCTCGGTGATTCTCTCTCGGGTACGTGTTGTCCGGTTCGCTTCTCTCGCGTGTCTGTGCTCTCTCTCTCTCCCCTGCTGGCGTGGTCGCTCGCATTAACTAGTTTCGTCAGGGTCCGTTCGGAGCACTAGCGCTTGCTTCCTCCGGCGGCCCGATGGAACTAACCCGCTGGCGGGAAGACCAGACGGCGCCACATATATGCGAGCGCTCTTCTCTGTAGTGTATATCTATAACTTTAATTTTCAAACTTCGACAACTCTTATGTAGTCGAAATTATAAATGCTGTATTCTATACAGTTATTTAATTATGGAAATTAAAGATCTTGATAACACTTATATAGACAAAATACTAGTAGCTTTACTGCATACTCTTAAGACGTGTTGATATTATAATCGTCAGATCAACAAATAATATATCTTCTTTCCTCTTGTGAATAAGTGATCGAACACAAATACTGGAAGAATATGTGATACTTATAGATCAAGTTGGAAAACAAATAATTATGTTAGGATGAATGTCTTCTTTTACCTATTCAATGAGTTAAGGGGTTATGACAGTGTTAAAATTTTGAAAATATTAATTTTTTTTTTATTCACTTTTTTCACAGTTAATAGTCCGTAGAATATGGTCCTGAAAGCTGTTTTTTGCTAAAAAAATTTGCCTTGAAAATATCGACAAAAAACTGATAAATCTGTTTCAAGTAAATTTTTGAAAAATCGTGATTTTTAAATATTTTAATTAGGCCAAACTTGTGAAAAGGATTGTTCTACCACACATTTTACAGAGTTATTTCATGAGAAATCTTACTGAAAATACGACCTAAAAACCGTTTTACAAACCGTTTTTTTCTCAAGAGTTATGAAATTATTTCCGTAAAATAAATAAAATCCGTAAAATTAATTTTTCTATGTGTGATTTTATGTTAATAAACTCAATGCGTTAAAGTAAAGGCATTCAACAAATTTGAATTTTCCACTGGAGCAGGTTGTACCTCACAGCGTCCGGTCGAGAATGAAGATTACTGTTTGATCGGTATAGTAGAATTTTCTGTAAAGCAGCAGAAAGCAGCCAAACAGCTGTTTTTCATCCAAGACACTAGATCAGTGCAGTTAGTCTGCTAGCTGCTGTAACAATGCTTATAACCTCAATGGTGTTGTAAAAGTGCAAGAGCTTCTGCAGAATACAAAAATTATTCAGATAAGTATTGAAAACTAATAAGTTATAATTTATCCGTAAAGAACTTTTTCTTTGTTTCTTTATTTTTTGCTTTTAGGTGTACGGGTCCAAGACAGCAAGATGGGCCTATTATTCTGACTAACTGGTATATTATTTTGTATACTTTCTAACAACTTGAAATGTTTTTGATAATGGTTAGTACTGCACATAATTGCAATCAGTAGTATAACTTGATTATGAATAGGTAACGATAACTTTTATTTTATTTTCAGCTTCTATATACTACTATCACACAGCATGATGTACGCGTACCACCAAGTATGCTTTATTGCATGTATATTTGAGTACCAAAAGCAAATCAAGGTATGCCACATAGTTTCTGTAAGTATAGCTGACTTCATTTGTACGATTTACATTATAAGCTTTAAATGCCTTTTACTCAAATTTAGTTTTTTCATGCTTTTCATGTACTTGCCGCAGCTTTCTGAAGGAACCGTAACATCAATCCGGATGAACTAAAGTGTAAAACCTTCCTAATGAGTACGGTCACAAACTGAGTGGAGCAGAATTGGCAAAAATAAGTTCAAAGTGAATGTTACGTATGTTTACATATGTAACATTCACTATAATTATTAATATTGTCAATATATGTTTAATTAATTATATTAATTTTGTGTTTTTCAGGAATCTGTTCCACTTAGTCTGAGACCAGACTCATAAGGAAGATTTGGCACTTTGATTCATTAGAATTGATGGTACGGTTCCATCAGAACCATGCGGCAAGCAAACAAAAGTGATGAAAATCATGATTTTTGGTAAGCAATTCCTTTAATTGTTTTTAAATGTTACAGTCACTTTTTGCATATTATTTATGCATAAAAGTGATGTATAATACTTGTATTTGAAAGCAAAAATATAGTTTTTAGAGCACCTATATATCTATTAATTTTTTACAACACTAACAATTTTTCGTTTTTTTCAGGTTTTAACACTGTCATAACCCCTTAATCACAATCACTCAAATCATGATGCTTATACATCAAGCTAAAAAATCCGAAACTCTCATGTATGAAAATATGAACGTGTAACCATCTTCGCGTTAAGGGTCTGTTGGACAGATTACCATTTCTTTAGTGTCACTTCTCCTTCGATTATCTATACCTTCGATTTGACATAAATTCTCATTTTAATTTTAAGAAAAGAAAGTTATGATATCAATAAATAAATTGGCAAGTTTTTTGTTATAAAAAGTAATTGTTTTCAAATAAATAAATAACCGATTAAATTGAGGAAGGATTATAAATATATGTGTTCATATAAACACTCAATTCAATTGGAGCATGTGAAAAGGTGGATAGCCTGTGAAAAGGTACAGTCGGGTACAATTAAAACTTTGAATAATTGCGACTGCTGCCACGTTCTGTACATGTAATAGAATGGTATGATGTTCTTACATGACATTATCACATGACAAATGTGCCCATAATATGTAGTAATATCATGTTTGTCTAAAATTATTATGTAATTTAACAAGATTGTTTCGCATCATGAAAACTTTTTCATTTATTTATGGAAGCTGAGAGCGGATGTACAATCTACTCTACTCAGTAATTCAGTAAATGTATTGCTATCCTTATTTCATTCAAAATCTATGTCCAGGACGATTATATACAATTATATATGAGATTTAAATTCTGTTGTTTTACATACATTTAAAAAAAACAGGAACAAATTCTATCATGTAGAACGCAATTTTTTGACGGAAAAACTTGCCGCCCCGTCCTATCATAGATAACGATGTATACCATATTTAAATTATGCAAGGTTAACCAAATTAACTTGTTAATGAAACACCGTTAAAAAATCTCTGAATCGATTTTTCAATCTATATGTATTTATTACTGTCCTTGACGAATTGTTGAAGAATTCAAACTTAATCTTGCAATCATTCTAAGCTCATTTTTGGTTATTTGTATGTATGTTTTACAAACCTCTGTTAGTATTATCGGAAGATTGCAGGAAGTTGATTAAAAATAATTGTAACTATTATTACATATTAAAAAAATGTTATAAAATAAATTTCTATGACTCTAGTTGGAAAATAATTCAAGTTTAAAAATTTTAAATTAATATTTATGTAGTTTACAGCTTTTAGTTTCAAATCTTTACTTAATTAAAATCTTTACTTAATTAATAAATTCCATTGTTTATTATTATTTGAGGCCATTGGTCTCACAGTTTAATATAATGATTTGAGTATTACGCATTATAGGATAATAGGACGATAAATTAACTATATTAAAAATTTTATGATATTCTTAATTACACTGACATTTAGTGGTTCATCGATTATCTATGATAGGACGGGGCGGCAAGTTTTTCAATATTGAATAGTGTCATTTAGCAAAGAAGTTATAGTTTATTAAATATATTCTAAATTGAGTTCTATTGAGTTCTATTGAGTTCTATTCTAAATTGAATTGAGTCATTTAGCAAACAAGTTATAGTTTATTAAATATATTCTAAATTTATAGCTTTTAAGGTAAGATGTATTTAAAGCAATCAGCTACTAACGTAGTGTTTATTTATGAACTGCAATATATACACTAGAGTGACCTAACCAGGCATGGCCAAAAAATTCCATTCCGTTATGATCTGTTGAATGTATATAGATAATATAAATTGTCAAGCCAGTCACTTAGAGGGATAATCTAAGAATTTTCCAGTTGATACGGCTCAGCAGTTTTGAATTATTGAATTTTGAAATTTCTAATCTCTGATTATCTCAATACTGCTAAACTATACCATCTTCAAAATTCTTATACTATCCCTCTAAGTAGTGGGCTTGAAAACTTGTATGATCTTTTTACCTTTTAGGAAAAGAGACGCTCAACCCACATTCTGGAAACTGCCTGAACTCTGGGCATTCTGAAAATTAAAAATAACTATTTTTGAATTGAGCAAATCAATCAGAGGGATAGCATATGAAATTTAAAGTTAATCGTCTAGACCAATTTTTAGCTCTTCGATTTTGAAAGCCTTATATGATGATTATTTTGAAATTGGTCTATATGGTAAACTTCAAATTTCTCATGATATCCCTCTGATTGGTATGTTTAACGAAAACTTAGTTATTTTTAATTTTCAGAGTGACCAAAATGCTTCTGAGTGATTCTACGTATAAACCTTTTAAGCCTTAAAAACAAGTGTTCAGCTTGATCGATCATCAATATCGAAGACACAAACATTTGAAAAGATAGCTTAACTCATTATAAAAGAACCTGTGAAAGTCCCAGAATATCACAGGTCTTGGTTTCTCTGTGAGAAATAAATATAACAGCTCATTTATTTAAAAGCACAAGTTTATTAAAAATGTAGGTAAAACAGTGAAATATTAGCGTAATCCAGAGAAATTTTGTTGCACGACATTATAAAAATACTATAGAATATCCCTATACATTCAGTTTTAACATTTATAATAATTAAAATAAACTAATCAAGATTTTATACTTTGAAAAGCGCACCCGGGTGCCATATACTCCATATGTAATAGTTTCAAGGTTATTTGACTTATATAAAAGTCTATAAACCATTAATTATAATCAATACATCCATGCTCATTAATCATTTTTATTTAGTTTCATTTAAAAATAAATTTTAAAAAATATTTTTGAAGACAGAGCAAATTAAGCTCTAGCAGAAGGAACTATCTTTCCATCTCTCTCTAATAAATGCATAAATGTACCAAAATTAGACTTTGGAACAATTTAAAAAATTTTTGGAGGAAAATTTTTGGAGGAAATATTGACGGTAATTTAAAAACAAAATAAAACACTTTCTCTAGCTATTCATAAGAATCCCTTTCGACGAACAGCCTGAGAGTCAGCTACCTCCCAGGAGACGATAGGAAAAGTTATAAACTATTCATATACACTTAAACAACTTAGAAACTTTCATGCATGAGCGATGCATATTCTTGACACTTCACTAGCTTCTCACAATAGAAAATAATTTTTTCCTTATATAAACTGAATATTCTCTGAACCAAGAAAATAAAACACTTTTACTATCTATTCATAAGAATTCTTTTTGACGTACAGCCTCAGAGTCTATCTCCCAGGAGACGTTAGGAAAAGTTAACATAAGCACTTCCACAATTGTAGAAACTTTCTTGCGTGGAAGATTGAATATAATCGTAACACTCAACCAACTTGTCACATCACAAGAAAATTATATAAACAGGAAATTCTGTATAAATTTTCTTTGATTCTTGAACCATAAAAATACAACACTTTCACTAGCTTCTCATCAGGATCCCTTTCGACGAATAGCCTGAGAGTCTACCTCCCAGGAGACGATAGGAAAAGTTATGAATTATTCATATACACTTAAACAACTTAGAAACTTTCATGCATGAGCGATGCATATTCTTGACACTTCACTAGCTTCTCACAATACAAGACAATTTTTTCCTTATACTGAATATTCTCTATGTTAAAACTTTCTTCGATTCTTAAACCAAGAAAATAAAACACACTAGCTATTTGTAAGGATCCCTTTCGATGTATAGCCTGAGAGTCTATCTCCCAGGAGACGATAGGAAAATTTAATAATTGTTCATAAGCACTTCCACAATTGCAGAAACTTTCTTGCGTGGAAGATTGAATATAATCCTAACACTTAACCAACTTGTCACATCACAAGAAAATTATATAAACTGGAAATTCTGTATAAATTTTCTTTGATTCTTGGATGATGAAAATACAACACTTTCACTAGCTTCTCATCAGGATCCCTTTCGACGAATAGCCTGAGAGTCTACCTCCCAGGAGACGATGGAAAAAATTACACATCCACTTCAAGAATGTAGAAACTTGCTTGAAAGGTGAACCCAGGAGACGATAGAAAAAGTTACATATTCACTTCAATAACGTAAACTTTCTTGAAAGATGAATCATTAAATACTTTACACTTCACTAGCTTGTCACATCACAAGAAAATGCATCCTGATAGTTGTATGCCTTTCAATCCAATAAAACCTGAAAAATAAAAGAGAACATTTTAACAAAGAATCAGTTCACAAAATCTTTCATTATATTATGTAAGATTTATAAAAAAAGTAAAACTAAATACTTATCTAATTCTAGCCTATTAGTCATGTCTTAATTAATATCCGTATTGTTTTCAAAATAATAAATCACTTCACTAGTTATTTATTGTAACATCATAAAACATATCAAGTATATATATTCTTTAACACTACATGTGTATTGTTTAAAAATAAAATCTTAAATTATTAAAATGTAAATACACTTAGTGTCTGCTTGTCTGCACACATAAACTGTATATGCAATTACAATTACTTGATTCCGATTGCTGGTCTAAACTTAATTGATATGCCAGCTATTTACTAGTCTGGTAATAAATAGAATCAGTGAGGCCGATAGAATATTTCAATATATTCACTCACAGAAATCTTTTTGTTTTGCAATATCTTACTTAATGACTCTAATTATATTGCGATAAGAAATTATGCAAAAATAAAAAACTTACGCTTACTCTATTCCAATTGCTGGTCTAAATTTAATAGATATGCCAGCTATTTTCCTAGTTTGTTAATAAACACAAACAATGAGGCTGATAAAAACAGGAACTTTTTTGTTTTCCAGTATTTGCTCCAAGCATATAACCTCACATGAACCAATATGGTAAATAATAACTTATAAAAATCTGAAAAAATAAAAAAACATTTAAACAAAGAATAAGTTCATAAAATTCTATATATATATATAATATATTTAAATGTGATATAAAACTAATACTTATCTGATTGTGTTCTCGTAATTCATTTTTTCCATAACCGTGTAAAAACAAAAATATTAATTATATTTGACACTTTTTTAAAATCTATATTTATGTTATCATTTAACAATATTTAGCAATATATATATATATACAGAAACAGCAAAAGAAAATTCATGTTGATAAAAAATAACACTGTGTATGAAAACATCGTCTGTCGTCTGCGGAAAAATAACGTATACTGAAGTATATCTATATAGCCCAGAATGACGTAGATACTACGTCACCGGATATCCGTCGAATAATTGTTCTCCCGTGAGGAGAATTGAGGAGTCCGAACTTTCACTTTACAATATCATTCGATAGAAGCAATTTCACAAAATATGGCCCTGATGTGATTTTATTACTGTCGTCGCAAGCTTTCATTTAAGCGCTCGTACGTAAGAAACGAAGCAGTCAATACGAAGAAAACCGTACGTCAAGGTTCCAACAGGGCAAGTTCAAAGTATAATAGGGTCTGGCTAGCGCCCGACGGCGGCGTACGTACTAAAGTACCTTATACTTGCCATCGTGGCGCTACCGCGCCCCTTGATATGTGTGTTTACATACTCGCGTATTCGCGTTTTCGGAGTCGCGCTTGTCTCGATGTACAAAATCATATATATACAAGAGATGGCGCGACCAGTATTAATTCGTAGAACAACAAGCAAAGAGTATAATATTTATACAATATTCAACAAATTCAACGAACGCTTTTGTAGTTTTTAAGTCATTTTTTTCCTGCAAAAATTATTTTATAAATATATGGTTTTTTTCATAAAAGTGCGCAACAAAATAAAATATACTTACGCAATTAAGTCCCCAATAAACGTTAGATGTAACGATATCTTCAAAGTCTTTAATCTCTGGACAACTTGGGAACATTGAGTAATAAGATTTAAGTAGTAATAATATTTTTTTTTAACTTACACTAGAAAAATGACACGGTGATACGTTAGCACACTCTTGAATTGTGTACAAGCTAATGTATCTAGGTTTCTTATTTTTTGAGAATAAATGAGACCCATCAGTGTCACAAGAGCTCGAACAATGACCAAAACTGAACTCCAGAATATTACTGCAATAGCTGTAGCCTAGCCATCAGGTGCGAAAACGGCAAGACGCTGTTCGGCGTTGCTCCGACTAAAATTAAATTCAAATTTTTGTCTAATTTCGGGTATAAGATCCTGAATGCACTGGTACAACGACAAAATTTTATTATTATTCATTATAAGGCACTCCATATGTCCATTTAAACCATCGCTTATACTATTGAGAAGATCTAGTGCTGCAATTATGAAGTCTTTGTCTAGAGCTTCAAATTGATCTGGATTTAGAGTGGGAGCCACATGTCGATTTTATGTTTGTTTCTACTAATACACAGCTCCTACAAATCAAAATCCAATATTAATACAGTATAAATTATAATTTTAAATAAAATTATGAAATCCAGCAATTATCAAAAATAAATTATATACCTTGTGACGTGGTACCTTTTCCGTCCTTGGGGAGGCGTAGCACCACGTAATGACACCTATTCAGGTTTACCGCGAGCTCGTATTTTATTGATTACTTTGGACGACCGAACTCGTGATCTGGTACTCCTATGCTGCCGGCTTGAGAGCTCCTTATGCTCTGGGTCATGGGGGAGAGGTGCAGGGAGAGAAGTACACAAAATGACTGAACGCGACTTACATAAAATAACACTTCGTAATTTATTATAAAAATCAAATAATTATGTGTCGACTCGCGGACGTGTGCTCGTCCTCGGGCGAGCTCAGTGTCGTTAACGCGGGCTATCTCTACTCTCTAAATATTTCCGAGTGATTTTTCACTCGAATCGAGTGATTTTTCACTCTTATTGTCCAGACAAAACTGAGCCTATCGGACTGGAGTGATAAATCACTTTTCAAAAGAGTGATTTCTTCACTCTAGCTTAAAGAGTGAACATTTCACTCTAACGGAAAGAGTGAACATTTCACTCTAATGGAAAGAGTGAACATTTCACTCTAATGGAGAGGGTGAAGATTTCACTCTAATTGAGAGTGAACATTTCGTTCTTGCTGGGGTATCCAGGATCCATTTGCGGAATTTTAATTACATATATCGAGACAAATATACAAGCATATACATTTTATTCAAAAATAAAATATTATAATTCAAAATACTTTTAAGTACAAGTACAACATAAGTGCAATCTTCATAAATATTTTTGCCATATTATTCTAAATTATTCAGTCCTCTTGTCTTGATTAGACTACTTATTTTGATTAGACTACTATTTGTACTGTTAATAAAGCTATTTGCTATCTTAAACTTTGAGATCACACAACACTTTCTTAAAAGTAAGATTTAAGAATAAAACTTTTCATACACTAGAATACGACAGAATTTCTCATTAATAGCTAATCTCTAACCTCAAAATTTTTTTATCAAATTTCATGACATAAAAATATAAAAAAACTTTAACACTCTACTCACATCAGGTAGTATATTAATTAGAGACATAGTATTCGTCAGAACTTTTCGTGTGACAACAGTTGTTTCAACACACTTCTATTTAAAAGTTGTTCAAGTCCACAGTCACCCACATGTAGCTGGCCACGAGGTCCCGCGCACTGGCGCACTTTTTAGAAGAGAACGCGTTGGAGTTTCACTCTTTTTAAGAGGGGTTAGAACAAAGGCATATATATCACACTGAAATTTCGAGTGATCAAATCACCCGATCATAAGGTGTGAAAGTAAATCACCCGAAAGGAGTGATAAATCACTCCAATTTGAGTGATTCATGAATCACTCCGAAAAAGAGTGAAGAAAATCACTCGGAAATATTTAGAGAGTAGGTTAGGGACTCGCGGCGGGGAGGTATCACACGGAAACACTCCTACCTGTCTCTACTCTGTACTCCTCGTTGTCGCGTTCTGACGATGACTCGTTCCCTGTGGAAGCGCACGCGAAAGAAACTAATTATTGCTCAGAAGATGCACACGGGGGAGAGTATTCCTGGTCGCTTTCGTAGTCGCCTTGGAAGATTTGCTTTGCCTTCTTTTCGTCCTATGGATGCTCCTAGGTAAAAGCGGTGCTCGATACTCTTGGGTCCAAGACGTGCTCGATACTAACTCTCTCTCCGCGCTCGGCAACTACGCCGTTTCGCAGCTTCTATCGCTCTCTCACTTGCACTCACGCATTTCCGATGTAGCGCTCTCTCGCGCCTATCACACATTTACACGCTTTCGCACTATATAGCACATTCGCACTCTTATGCCCTCTTTACAATACTTTAAAAATGCGCGCGACATTCGAAACACGTTTACACGCTTGTCTGGCTCTACTAACCGTATTTACACATTTTTACACAATTTCGCATTACGGCACGCTTATATTCACGTTTACCGCTCGCACGCACGCTGTGGATCGAGCCATAGCCCTCCACCTTTTCCCAATGTCATTCAGCGCATACACGTTGCCTCCACTCTCTCTCTTGTCTGTCTATAATACGCATTCTCATTCACTCGCTATTTCCATCCTTCTTGCACTCATGCTGCAGTTCGTTTCTCGCCAACATGGCGGCCGTCGCTCGCGCGCATACGCCTCATGGCTCGCATGCCTCGTATCTTCTTCTCTCTCTCGCTCTTGCTGCTTCGACGCTGCGCCGTTCTTCCCTCTCTCTTGCTCTCGTCTTGGCTGCCGCGCGCTGCTACGCGCCGTATTCCCCTACTCTCTCGCTCTCGCCTCGTGCTGCTGGCTCTATCAGCTGACTGCTTGCTTGCTGTTCTGCACACCACCGATTGTAAGATTTTCGTATCTTGACTGGGTGGTGTCCAGGCGAGCAGCTATCGACGGGATCCCCGTCACAACCTATATACAAGTTAATAATATGGTAAATGTCCAGATTGCAAAACAGGGGCTACTGATGACAAATATTATAAAAGAGGGAAACGATCTTTGTGTTCGTCTTTCATCTTTGTGTTCGAGTTCTCCGTTTACGATTCAATACATAACGTTGGCGTGGAGGCCCCTTAAATCTTTCGTTTAATATAAATATATATTACTCGTCACTCCTAAGGCTTTAAATTAGTATTCTTATAAAACGTCCAAGTCTTCAAAAAAATTTTTAACAGTATTCATGTTTCATTTGACATGATCCTTGCAAAAATAAGAATTAAATTTTCTTTTTCATTGACCAAGAACGGCCGATCGTGGACAATCATCCTTCTAACTTGTGCAATGCAGTACTTAAATCCTTTTCTTATATGTATCTGTAATAAATTTTGTGTAATTATTAAGTAGATAAATCTAATAAAAAAATTGTGCACTTGTAAATAGCATTAGATTGCTGTATCGTTTACGACCGGGTGGTTTAGAAAGAATGTAACGAGTTTTTTTCTAATAATCTCTCCATCTCCTGTGAAAAGATCGTCACTTTCATCTGCGCTGGCCTGATTGATTTCCCGAATACATTATGTAATAAACATGCAGCTTTAACAATTTGTTCAACTTTTTCGGATGTGCAGCTAACAGTTGTATAAAAAAATCTAAATTTTTGGCATAATCGTCCAAACGAACGTTCTACACACACTCTTGCTCGAGATAGCCGCTTATTAAATAACTTCCCTTGGTCCAACAGTCCTCGACCAGAATACGGCTTTATTAAAACCACCAACATCAATTACAATAAACCGACATAAAGCATCTGTAACTGCTTGTAACGCTGACGAGTAAAATTTCTTATAATTAAAGTAAAGAGCTTCTGAAACGTCTGGTCTTTTTATTTTAATGTGCCGTACATCTATTGCTCCTGTGCAATGGGGAATATCTTTGAACAAATAAAAGTTTTGGGCAATATCCATGAACATATCGGTAGTAGGCTCTGGCATATGTAAAGGAAAAAGTTCTCTGCATATTACTGTACACACGTCTTCGATAAGCTTGCTAATAGTTGATTTCCCCATTGCAAATGTTAAAGACAAGTCACTATAACTTGCGCCTGATGCTAAGAACCTATAAAAATATTAACATTAGTTAAAAAATTGAAAAATGTATGAAAATATTAGTATATTAAAGCTACAATATTAAGAGGAAATGAAAAAAAAAATGTTAAACTGCAATGAAAAATTTTTATGAACAAATAATTTGTTTACAAAGCACAGACATTTGTGGCTTTTGCTTGAGTTCGTAAGATTATTGTGAATCAAGTTCATAAGATGGATGTGTTTGAAACAATACTCATTGTAATGTTAATTTAAATAATTTTGAATGTTTGTTTAACAGTAAAAAGAATTAACTTTTCATTCGGAGTTCAATTTTTCATTTTCTCTTGGAGTTCAATTTATCATTTTCTCAATATTTTTTTAATTATGTTAGATCATTCAAATAAAATTTCATTAATTCGTAGTCGATAAAATTGTATTTCAAATATAGTCACTCCCGCATGCGAATATTCTTATTGCATGAATTATATTAATTTTTATAAGCATGCTTACAACTGCAGTTTCAGAAGAAAGCTGATGGTCTGCTGTACGTAGTTATAAGGTGAGTGGTGGGGAGAAAGAGAGATACTGGTCACGGCACGAAGCATGAAATTCGATTTGATTATCGACGCATGCGGTTGAGATCGGGATTTTCGGTAACTGGCGTTAACACACCCGCAGTGTACGAAAACTTTTTAGAAGTATTTCGGTGCGTCAGAGTACTTTGCGATTACGCTTGTACTTGTTACGCCAGTGAGATGACACGCGGAATAATTCTGATTTGCGACTACGCTTGTACGTGGTGAATTGAGTAGGAAGCGTTAAGTGAGAAGACGATTTGCGCGTGTGATTTGCGAGCCGGCTGTTTATACTTATTGTTCGAGTAACTTTGCGAGATCGTAAGTACCAGTTTTTCTCTCTCCTGCTCTCACCAGTTAAAACCATCGGCTCTCGTATTTCTGCGAGTTTGCGTGCACTGAAAGCACTATTGTACCATTTATTCAATTTAACTTATAAAATCATTCTATAACCTTGAGTTTCAATAATATATGTAATAGCCTTTACCTGTTAAATGCTTGTTTTGATTTACTCTAATTAATTTTCCCTAGTCTCCTTTGTTCAAAACCCATGTGGGATATTAAGTAGTTAATTCTACAATTAAAGAGAAATTCCCCGTTACAAAATGTAATATTATTTATTTTTAGTAAGCTGAATCTTTGTATCATAATTTTACCTTATCGTAATGACCAGCTTCTCTTCTGGTAGAATTGGTTTTCGGTGAAGATTAGACCAATCCTTCATTAACGAGTTCTTGACTTTCGTTAAAACGTACTCAAACATGCTGACTTTCATTCTCATGTAAACTTGAAATCTGTCGTTGTGCCTTTTTATTGAAGAAAATGAGTTATAAAATTCGCTGCGAGATCTTCTATTCTTGTTTAACTCATGTACTTGTTGACGTTTAACAGTATTTGCTGCTTCTTCCATATTTAGGTTCGCTATGAAGCTCTTAAACTTATTTTAAGATAGACTGTAATCACTTCTACCTGATGAAATACACCTCCATGAATTTTTTTAGATTGTTTGGATCGATTACCATAGGAAAAACAATCAGCTACGACATCGAAAAAAAAACAGTTAAATTGTAAAAAAATTCTAAGAAAAAAAGTGTTCTTGACATTTTTTGTTAGCTTACTTCCTTGCAGAGCTAAAAATCTTGAAAAATCAATTAAATTGCCAATTATTTTTCTTTGTAATTTCCACATTTTTTTGAAGATATGAATTTTTGAAAATCAGCAAAAAAACTGGATTTTCATCAACTTTGACCACCTGTAACTCTATGATAATCTAAAAAATCTGAAAAAAGCTATGATGTGCATTCACCTTAGAGCAGAATTATACTTGTAACAATAGAATGTCTTCCAAACTGTTCAACTATCATATTGTGCACTTGGTGAGTAAGTTAGAAACATTTTTATCGACATTTCAATTTCAAAACTTGAATTTTGGTCTGCGATGGATGCTTGTCTTAGCATCATATGACACATAGTAGGTGTTCGGCTTCTGAAAACAAACCAAATCCATAAAAATATCTTCAATCACATTGCAGAGGCTACCTATTTTAAATTTAACATAGGATTGTTTGACTATTTACAAAATATTCAAAAATAAAGAAATTATTTCCATGAATCATGGAATATTTTGCTAATAGTAAAATGATCCTATGTAAAATTTAAAATATGTAGCCTCTGGAATCTGATTGAAGATATTTTTATTAATTTGGATTGTTTTCAGAAGCCGAACACCTACTATGTGTCTCATGATGCTAAGACTCGCATCCATCTCAGACCACAATTCAAGTTCTGAAATTGAAATGCCGATAAAAATGTTTCTTACTGTTCTGTGCTTGATAAAAATAACTACTTGAATAAATTAAAAAATTAAATACAAGAATAAAACTGACGATTATCTCGAGAATAAATAATTTTATTAGAAACCAATCATTTCTTATGAGATAAATTTTCACGAATTGATTGTTATATTTTTTGAGTAAAAGGATTGAGATATTGGAACTGGACTAATTAAGAACAGTTACACATAAGTAATTGATAAAAACAAAAAAACTAAATAAAAATGAATTGTAACTTGAATAAAAATGTTCCTAACTGGGCCACCAAGTACACAATATGATTACTGACCCTGTATTTTTTCTTGACCTAACCTAACCCTAATATTTCAATAATTTAACCTAAATAAATCCAGTTACTTTTTTTTCGCATACACTTGGATTTAAAAACTAAAAATTATTGGTACTATGCCGTTTACCAAATTACAGCCGGAGACGGGAGGCGATAGTGGCCAATCTTCCTCCTAAATAGTGCAATGTGGTACATACTGCTTTTATGCCGTACGCCGTACTTCTCAAACGTCCGGAAGCTTGTACGTATCACAGCATACGCGCGCCGCTAGTGCGTACTTTCTTCCTGCGGCCGTGCGGCGCAGAGCACATGTGCCATGTACTTTAAAAAAAAAAAATTCAACAAAGAAAAGAATTCGAATATTGGTATCCTGTGGATCTTTGAGTGTTCGGAAAAGATCTAGTTCAAAATCATTTAAAATGCTTTATTTATAATCAAACTGCAGTGTGGCCAAACCAGCCAGAATTTTGGCCGAAAGGGATTCGAGCTAATGATCATTTACTTATAAATTCAGCTAAGGTATTAAATACAACTTTTTTAAAAGTAATTATAATTTCGATAAATAAATTATAAGACTAAAGAGACCAACGGCAAAAGAGTTATTGGAGACTCTTACTGATGTAAGATCAAAACCACAACTTACAAATTTTAGTGATTTGTTCATCGAATAAACATTATCTCATTCTACCATATCAATTAATTCATGTAATCTATTATTCTATGCATAGAAGAGTCGTGCAAAAGGCCTTATTAACACTTGAAATACAAGGTACGACCAAATAAATTCAATTCAATTTGTTTCAATTTATTTATTTCATTTTATGTTATTTATTTAACATTCTTACCTTCCCTTTTACGCAGGTTATATACATACATACATACATACATACATACACACGTTTCAAATAATTTACAAGAGTATATACGAATTGATTTCAAATACTGAGACGTTTTACAATTTTTTATAATTTATTTGATATATGTTTAAATACAAATATGTCTTTATAAAATAGCATTACTAGTGTTAGTGAAAATGTTTTCATCGCATACAGATTACTTTATGCTATTGTAGCATTTAAAAGCGTTAGTAATTTTCACTTATAAATTATACATACATGATTAAAGTGCTAAATTATCTTAACCTTATAGTTACTTTTTCTAAGTAGAATTATTTAGAGTTGAACTACTTAATCAAATATTGTAAGATAGTCGTTCTCAATATAAATTAAAGTAAACATAGCAATTAATGGAGAAAGTAAAGTTTGTAAATGTAGTATATATTATATAATAAAAGAGATCCATTAATATTTGTAATAGTAAATGTTTTATTCCACGCCCAAAAGTGTCTCTTTTTAATAAGAAATAGTGGAGAAAAAATCGTTTTCTTATGATATTGTGTGAGTACATCATACGCTCGTGAGCTTAATTAAGCAGTAAAAGCAGAAAGCTTTTGTGCACATACAATTAATAATATTTACAAATTAGAAACAAATGCATATAACATAAAAGTTTATCAAATGAGCAGCATTAATTTAATTTCACCTGAAAGAAATATTTGAAATCATAAGTTTGCGTATAAAACGTTAAATGAACTGCAATGATTTTTTAGTTGCAAAGACGATGGCGTAATGGTCGAAGCAAAGAAGAGAGAGAGAGAGACAACTATTTTGCATTCATTTATTCTTAAGTTAAGGGTGGCGGGATCAATCAAAAACGGTAGCAATACTTGCGGAGAGTACCGAACATTCAATTTTCACATGCATAACTAGGGGTAACATAAGGTAGAGAAGGTTGGACGTTGGAGACTAGCTGTCACCATATACGGGTGGTTTTCTAACAGATTAGGAGATTAATATCTTTTTCTAATCAATGTAATACGCCTTCCCGATTTTTTGCAAATTTTTTCTTCCCATACTGTTAGAGCATATAGTTAGTCAAAGTTGACGTTTTCAAAGTTTTCTTATTCTTTGCTGATCTTTAAAAATCCGTAGCTATACTTTTGTGTACGGTTACACTTATTAATTATACATACATGAATAAAGTGCTAAATTATCTTAACCTTATAGTTTTGATCAAACTTATTATTTTTACAATCAGCCAGATTACCCATGGCTGGCTGATCAGTCAACACCTGAGCGATGCTGTGACTGGATCCTCTCCTTATATAAAAGTTCATTTTTTTTTGCTTTTATGATGCATCTGTAATTTTTAAAGGAAGGCATTAGTAAATTAAAGTTTTAGATTATTTGTATAAAATTTTAGATTAGTAATTTACCTTCTGAATTAATAATAATCTATATGCAGATAATTTGCTGTATTTAATAAATTTCTGTGAATCATTGTTTTAAATAAAGGAATATAAAATTCTGTGATTTGACGTCTGAGTTGGGTCCAATACTTTTCAATCCGTTCATTTGCTGTACTTTTTCCTTTTATAAAACTATGTGGACCTGCCCATTGATCTTTACAGTCGTTCCTTAAAGCTTTTTGGAGAACTTCAATCAGCTGATTTTCTGTACCGCAATCTGGTCTAACTACTCTTGGTAAGCAGTTATGCTTCAACAGAGCTTGCAAATCTCTGCAATAATAAGCAATTACTTCTGGCTTATTATTTGTCGTGGAGACTTCCAACCAAATAATTCTTCGAGAGAAGCCATCTACACAACGACTGATTGCAAATCCAAACGGCTTCAACTTATCCATGCCATCAACGTGCCAAAGATGATTAGGGCCTGGAAGAACATACTGCCTTCTTTTTAAACGATACCTTGATCTAACTTCAACTCCTTCAGGGTCAATGATTCTGAGCAATTTTAAAACTGTGGTTTGCTTCACTGTAAAAGAATACTTTTTTCTTAAACGTAACCAGTGAGCTCGATAGCCAAGATTACATCCTGTACTGTTTACTTCTATGATTAATGCTGCTATTAAATCTTCTACTGGAGTTTCTACAATTCCTTTCCTTTTCAAATTTAATTCTCGAAGTATACGTTTTAAAGTTATTACAGATATACTAATGTGGTCATTCACATACAAAAGATTACAAATTTCCTTGTATGTATATGGTAACTCAAAGTATTTTTTGATTTTGTCATATATACTAACATCCGCTTCATCTAAAATATTAAGATTTATATGTATAATTGTATGCCTATGTACTATTAATTTAGCCTAAGTAATTAATTTTCTTATTAATAAATTACTATAATCATCTCCTCGAGCCAACTTGACATTTATTTTATACACTTGAGGCTCGAGGATATGATTATATTCATTTATTAATATCCATTACATCAAGCGATACAAGTAAATTCTTTCAATACTAATTACTTTTCTGTTTTTTGTGCAATGTAATTTTAACATGAACTTAACCTAACCAATCAATATTAACTTTTTTATTTGCATTTTTACAGTATTCAAAACTTTCTTAAAATTTAATTTATACGTACCAATAAATCCTTCAACTATACTGTAAATTGCAATATTTGGAGGAAATTCAAAGCAACCATTTTTTATAATCAAACGATGAGTTTCTTCGTTTGTAGATAAACTTAATCCTTTTGCAGCTGGATAAAACACTTGCAAAGTCCTCAAACGAAAGCACTCATCCTCTACAATAAAATAATACGGTTCTATTTCGTGTAAAATCCCGATTTCTCGTTTTCTTACATTTGCCATACTATATTATAAACTATTTTATAATTTTCTAAATTGTGTGTTCTTTTACAGTACGTTTTTTCTTTTCTACGTAAGTATTCTGCAGAGATCAATAGGATATTCTGCTATAGGTATAGGGATAGGTATAGCACATTGAACATGTGCTCTGCGCCGCACGGCCGCAGGAAGAAGGTGCTAGCGCCGCGCGTGTATTGTGATACGTACAAGCTTCCGTACAAACGATAACAGTTTTGGAACTAGATTTTCACGTTCCACCGTTCCCTGTTTGGCTAACCCCGGTTATCCGAGTCTTACGTCGGCTAGAGGTACACCGAACTCATATATATATGACTGCTAATATTTTTCCCTTAAACTAGAGCACATTTGCTAAAAAAAATATTCTATGTGTTTATCATTAAAAATGTTTCCCTGAGAAGCTACAAATTAACGAAAATAGGCAAAAAATGCAAAAATTGCTTACCAAATTTAAGCCTCTGTAACTTAAATGAAAGTGATGGAAAAAATTTGAAAAAATTCAGGGGCATTCATAGACTAGTAAAGAATGATTTAAAAGTATTTTTGGCGAATGTCAAAAAATGGCACGCTCGATTTGTCAGAGAATCACCCATACATTTATATATATATATATATATATATATATATATATTGCGGGGTTTTTAACTTTATTTAATTCATGGGTTATGTGCAGAAGGCAGATAACCTCTGATTAAATTAGATAACAAAAAAAAATAATAATTAGAAAGAGACACAAGGGGCGAGGTACTGTAAATAAATCTTAATACTTATGATATAAATGAAACCAATCGTTGTATTTATTTAACTCTCAAGACAAAGAAACAGTGATTGTTTGATGTATTTTATAATTCAAGTTATAAATGAAAAATAATTAGTATTCTGGAAATAGTCTTCCTGATTGCTGTATTCTGCGTCCTTGGTTGTTGCGCGCTATGCCTGAAAATACGCGGTTGAAACATACACACTAGACTGGCGCGACGCGGTCAAGTATGAAAACACGACGGCTGTTTACAGGTAGTATTATGTACGGAATTTATTAAGTATTATGATGCTAAAATTACACCACAACGTTAGATGGGTGTTGCTGTTACTAAAAAAAAACTCGATAGTTTCGCGAAGATCCGTGGCACCGCGAAACACTCACCCTCTACGAATTGGTTAGTTTTCCCTAAGATAGAATGAAAAAGTAAAGAAATCGCGAGGGCTCCTGGCTGCTGGAACGACGTACGTAGCACGACCTTTCCAGCACACAAACATGTGTATGTTTCTGCTGCTTAAGCAGAGCAGTTTTGTTATGTGAGTAATGACCCTAAGCGAGGGCAAATTATTCATAAATAAAAGACAGTTTGTTAAAATAAGAGACCTACTTTGAGCAGGTATCGCTGCGGTGATTAAGCGGACGGTCGTGGAGTGATCGGGCACTTGTGTGTCTCGCCAATTTAGTCCTGGTCGTCGCTTTCAATGTCTCCGATGGAGCCGCTGCCTCTTAATGTTGCACGTCGGGGGGTGAAAAACACTCCTTCAATTCCAATAGATTCCGGTGCACTGCTGCATGGTCAATCGCGACTAAGCTCCGGAGCTCTACTTTCGGCGGCTCGGGAACGGGGGCTCGATGCGCGTTAGACAATTCCATGCATAAACAGTGTAAATCTCGTGTAAATCTTTAGAAGGACCGCCTATTTACACAAGTACTGAAAATTGTACTTGTGTTTGTTTTCCTCGCGCCAATGGTCAACGCACGTGTATAGTATTGACAAGCGCGTGAGCGCTCGGGTTGCGACTGCAACAAATAGGGACGAAACTTAAGGGCTACTGTGGGCGCCTTGGTATAGGGCCGTACCAATGCGTTGAAAATTTCTATATCTCCATATTTATGGAGATAGCAAGGCTAATTGCACCTTGCAATGTATGTAAATTATTTTTTTTTACTAGATTATTTCACACTGTACCTCGTATATTCCATACATTGAAAAAAAGGTAGTCAGGAAATTTCGTCACTGCGAACGCGCTCAGTAAGTTATAACTATATTTGTTTGTTGTTTTGACCTGTGGGAAAAGGCCAAAGATATTCACAGGTATGAGGAGGATTTTATGCCTTAGTATTTCACTGGACATCTGCAGAGAAACATCGAGTCTCCAACAATGGGAAATTACTTACAAAAAGAAAATTCGTGAAAGTTGGACGAGAAGATCGAGCCTCAGAAGGCCCTTCTGCAAAAATGGCCAGCAGTGCCTGAGAAACGACGGCTACTGCACTCAGAAGTAGGTGTCAATTATTTACTATATTTTACATATCTGTGGCTTCCCGGAAGAACCACTTGAGTGACTTTTTCGTGTTTTCGAGAAAAAACAATTTCAATGTTTGGAGTTATGCGTAAGATCGAAATGTCCGAGAAGAGATCAAAGTATTCGCTCATTTCATTAGGTATCTAATACGAATAGAACCATAGTATTCAATTTGCAAAACTATTAATAATTAGCTTCTTTCTCGCCGCGCAAGCTAAACAAATATCTCTAGTCAGGTAGTTCTGCGGGAACTTTGCAGATAAGTGCTTATGCGGTCACACTCTTTAAGGGTTCGTAACTAACGCAATTCGCCATTGAAAAATAAGGGCGAAACACTTTTTTATAGTTTGACTTGTGCCCTTTTGAATCGTGTAAACTAAATTTTCCAAAAATGTTATTAACAATGACGAACAATAATAGTATAAAGAAAAAAATCATGACTTTTCCACATTTTTTCTTTTCAATTCAAGATTTTAAGCACTTTCTTGTTTATAAAGTGACCCGAACCCATCTAACTGGTGGAATGAATATATAAACCTAAAGGATACGTGATTGGGTGGTTGATTTTATATCTCGGTGTGGTCAAAATGGAGCGTTATAATTGAAAAATTTTTTACTTAGACTTTTACGAATTTTTTATTCAGTAACCAAGCACTTTTGGAAAAAATTGTCGAGAGTAATAAAATCTAAGACTTAACTAACGAATACACGTGAATTTTATCACGGTGATCCAATCAATTTTTTTGTTTTTGCAAATTGACAAATTTTGAAAAATTAAAAAAAATTTAAAAAATGAAAACAAATTTAAAACAAAGGACCAATATATCATTATATGTTATATATATATTAGGCTACCCAGTTCCGTGTCCTATAGTGCGAATTTCAAATGGCAAAAACCGTAGCGGTGGGGAGGCTCAGTACGAGTACAACAGATTTTGAATTTTTCAAATCGAATAATATTCAATAGCTCCCACGCGATTTATTTTTTTTTATAGGATATAACATAGGCGAACAAGTTTACGTTTATAACTATGAAATTACAGTCATTTTTCGATATTTTTTTTTCTCAGACTTATCACCGTGTTCGTAGCAATAGACTCGAAAAAGTTTGGTACAAAAAAGTTAATATTTAAACAAGTTAACAGGTGCGTATTTCGACTAAAACTACTCATCTTTAGAGTCGATTTAAGATACCTTCTACTACTTCGATGGCTTTGAAATTTTGACACAGTATTCTTACATTCATGCAGAAACGATTTCAAAAAGAATTTTGCCAAAAAGATTTTAATAACAGGCCTAAAAGTCCAGAGAAAGATTCGGTTTTCGCTCCGAAAAGTAAGTGAAAAGTCAAATTTTTTTCAGACATAAGCTGCTATGATACTTTAGCAGCCCTCCTCGCAGCCCTCGCTCCCTCCTGCACAACATATGGTGCTACACGTGCCGTCGTTCTCAGCTATATCCCTTTTTACATTTCCCGTAAAATCAATAATATTCGAAAATTCAGTAAAATTAAAAAATGTTTCGAAAAGAGGGGTATCAAATAAATATTATAATAAACATTATGATAATAATTTATTATTAATACATTAATTTAAGAAAAAATTTATTATTATTTAAATACAAGCATTAATACAATATAATATATTATAATTATAGGAGGTAATTTGTTATTAACAAATTAATTATTAAAAAAAATTTATTTCTAAAGAATAAAGCTAAACTTTAATAATTAGACATATTGCAGCAAATATTATAATTATATGAAGTAATTTGTTGTTAATAAGTTTGTTGAATATTGTATAAATATTATACTCTTTGCTTGTTGTTCTACGAATTAATACTGGTCGCGCCATCTCTTGTATATATATGATTTTGTACATCGAGACAAGCGCGACTCCGAAAACGCGAATACGCGAGTATGTAAACACACATATATAGATATACACTATAGAGAAGAGCGCTCGCATATACTGTACTCGCGCTCATTCTCTCTCTCTCTCGCTTGTAAGTCTCGGAAGGAGACAGTCGTGTCCGACGACACATCACACATTGTAATAAAGTTACTTATTGTTAAAAACAACCTCACTAATTTTCCACCACTCCAACATGGTAGCAGGTCCGTGGTTTGAAAATTTTTATGCCGTACTGTGACTTTTTTAAAAATGTGCAGTAAGACATATTAAAATGTGCTATTGAGGTGTGAGAGCCACGTGGAAAATACAAAAGTGTTCCAGTGAAAAATAATTGAACTAAGAAGAGTTCAAAAAGAAATATAAGTGAAAACAACAAATAAAAGTAGTCTAGAAGAGACTGATAAAAACATTTTTTGTGAAAAATAGAAGAAAAAAGTGTGATGCGAAGAGATTACGGTCGGCACACATAAAACGTGTTTAAGTGATGTGATAGAGCACATGGAAAATTTTATGATTTTGCACAAATAATTAATGATCGAAGAAAATTAGGAAACACTAAGTGAAAAAATTAGAAAGACAATTTTGAAAAAAGTTATAAAAATAACCAAAGAAGTTTGTGTTTTGAGAAACGAAATTTACACAAAAATAAGTGAATACGAAATGGCTCAAGCAAAAGTTGAAGATATAATTATACCAATTTTTAACGGTATAAATTATACCAGTTGGAAAACAAGATTAATGATCTTGCTTGAATATAAAGAATGTCAATATTTTGTCATTCATTTCAATTGTCAAGCAAATAAAAAGAGAAAGAATTGCTTCAGACACAGAAGCTGATTGGAAGAAAAAAGATCTCAAAGCACGTGCAATTATAACAAGTGCTATCTCAGATAAGCATCTTGAATATGTAAGTGAATGCATAAAAGCGTGTGAGATGATAAAAAGGTTTGATAAAATGTATATAACACAGTCAACAGCCTTACAAATGTTGCGAAGAAATAAAATAGAAGAAATCAAACTTAAAAGTTATAGTGAAATCGAAGAATTTTTCGTAGACTTCGAAAAAGCCGTAAATGATTTTAAAAGTGCTGACAGCAAGATAACAGAAGCAGAAAAGATAAACTATTTACTTCGAGCACCAACCTACAGTTATATTGGTGATTTTCTTGATGTGATACCCAAAGAACAACATACGGTCGATTATGTTAAATCGAAAATAAAAGGAAAAAATTTACATAACATAGACAATAACAAAAGTGATAGCAAAAGCAATGTAAGCACTTTCAACACGAAAATAAAGGGAAATTGCTATAATTGCGGAAAATATGGCCACGCGCAAAAAGACTGTTGGACAGGACAACAGCAAGGTCAAAGCAGCAGCACTCAACCAAGTCGAAATCAGCGAGGAAGAGGTAGTCACAGAGGCAGCAACAGAGGCTTCAGAGGCAGAGGTCGAGGCAGAGGACAACATTCATCGCACAGTACGAAAGAGCAACACGAAGATTACGCGAGCGTGTCATGGTCAACGCAAGTATATACACCAGAGACAAATAAGATAAATTTAGAAAGTGATTGTAACGGTAGCGAAAATCGAAAGAAAATCTTTTGGTTATTAGACAGCGGTTGTACCGATCACATTGTACGCGATGATAATTATTTTGAAAATTCTGTTATTTTGAAAAAACCGATAGATGTCAAATTACCTGACGGTAAAACGCTCAAAGCTACAAAAGTAGGAAATATACAAATTTATTTTGAACATTATTATAGTAAAAAATATGTAAATCTAACGAAAATTATCTCATATATCTCATATATCTCAATCATAAATAAATCTAACTAAAATTAACGTATTTTAATAATTTAAAATGTGATACACTAGATTGCATGATAGACTCAGATTTTGCCGGAGACAATATAGATAGAAAATCCACAACTGGATATATTATAAGATATTATGGAAGTCTGATTTATTGGAAAACAAATAAACAAAAAAATGTAACGAAATGTTCAACCTTAGCAGAATATACGGCTACGTCAGATGCAGTAACCGAAGTAATATTTTTAAAAAATCTGCAAAGTGAAATGTTTAAAGAAAAATTCAATGAAAGAATAAACATATACGAAGACAATTCAGGTACAATAGCGATTGCAAAGTTTGGAAATTATACAAAAAATTCAAAGCACATCGAAGTACAATATTACTACATTAATGAATATTATGAAAATGGAATAATCGATATTATAAAAATAAATTCAGAGTTAAATCTAGCTGATATATTGTACACATCACACATTGTAATAAAGTTACTTATTATTGAAAACAACCTCACTAATTTTCTACCACTCCAACAAAGTTATTGCAAAAAAATTTTTTATTTTAAATGACTAAATAAAACTTTAATAATAATTATGCAAATCACAAAAGATTTGGAAATTAATTATTTCTACTTAAAAAAAATATGAAAAATATGACTTTAAGATTTTTACGATGACTTTAAGAAGTAAGATTTCGGGCTTCGAAAACTTGCATCCGAAATTTGAAAATCTTATTTCAAAACATAGCGCTCGGTAAGAAACGTCATGAATCAGTTAATATTAACCACATCTTGCTCTTTCTTTTTTTAATTTGAGGTAGAAAGACTAGGAAAATAGTTTGGTCGAATCGGCATCCCTCCGTATACTGTAGTTTATTTGAAAATCCAAAAACAATCACGTTGTCGACGAATTCATGGTTTTGTTCGATTTGCAAATAAACTAAAATATATAGAAGCATGCCGATTCGACCAAATTTATTTTCTAGTCTTTCTACCTCAAATTAAAAAAAGAAAGAGCAAGCTATGATGACATTCACCCGATTTATGGCTATTTTTACCCAGCGCTACGTTTTGAAACAAGATTTTCAATTTCCGATGGAAGTATTCGAAGCTAAAAGTCTTACTTCAAAACGCGGTACTCGGAAAAAAATACCGTAAATCAGTCAATAATTACGATATTCTACTCTTTCTTTTTTTAATTTGAGGCAGAAAGACTAGAAAATTAGTTTGGTCCAGTCGGCATCCTTCTATATACTTTAGTTTATTTACAAATGGAAAAAATCACGTTATCGACAATTTCATGTTTTTTTCGATTTTCAAATAAACTAAAGCATATAGAAGGATGCCGATACGACCAAACTTATTATCTAGTCTTTCTACCTCAAATTAAAAAAAGAAAGAGTAGAATATGGCAATGATTGACTGAGTTACTGTATTTTTTTCCGAGTACCGCGTTTTAAAGTAAGATTTTCGGCTTCGAATTCTTCCATCGCAAAACTGAAAACAAATTATTGTTATTAATAAATTAATTGCAAAACAATGTTATTTTAACGAATTTAATAAAACAATTTCAACTTAATCTAGTTTACAATAGTTTATTTTTAAATATAAAATCTCCTACTGTTTTTTCAAAGAATCACGACTGCAATTTTTAAAAAGATTTCTGTGCTTTTCGACGATCTGCATTATGTTCTGCCTAACATTTTCCTTTTTACTTAAAACACAATTGTATTGAGAGGCAAGTTGTACACCTCTTTCTGCGTGGTCGTTAACCACTTCTAGAGCTTGTACAACTTCTTTAGCTTCTCTAAAATCCTCTCTCGTTTCCCAATGTTGGGGATCAACATTTAAGAAGCTAGTGCACAGTTTCAATTTATTGAAAAAATTAATAGTTTGACCACTTGCAAACTTACCCAAAGATAAGTCATCAACACCATATATTTCCAATAAATTGAAATCTGCTTTCAGTGAAAGTTTATCGTCCTTTAAGAGACCTGAGTTAATCGCATTGCAAATGAGAATTTTGCATTCTCGAGACACTTGATCATCAAAGAGAGTTAATGCAATTAACTCTTCTCCTAGGTACCATAAATGCTTTCTGAATTTTTTAAACACAGCTTCAGAAACATTTTTGTTGATGCTGCCGAACTTCACTGTGTCTTTTAAAAATTACAGATCTATCCTTGGTGCGATTTCCGGAATATTGGTTTTAAACCAGGCCTTTTGATACACTAAAGTAATAAAAAGGCACATATTCCGGAAACCGACCAATTCATTTGATGTTAATTTAAACTGCTGTCTAAATAAAAATATTTTAAGCGAATAAATCGCTTTCGCCATCCAGCGAGCGTGATGAATGGCGATAAGGGCCTTGAATTTTAAACCCCCTTCCAATTTCCCTCCTAGAAATATGACTATAAGCTCCAAAAACTCCTTATAGTCACCTCTAGAAAATGGAGTCTGAAAAAATAAGTTTTTTATTGTATTAAATAGTAAATTAATTTTCAAATAACTGTATAATTGTGTATATTATGCTTTTTACCTGAAGCTGTTGCCTTGCAGAATCAAGAAGATTTTGCGCGTCGGTTTTGACATGTTCAAAAACTTCCGCATCTTCCATTCCCGACGTGAAGTTTTCCGTATTAATACGGTGCCACTCCTGCTGAAATCTCTTAAAAATCTGTACATCTGGACCAGCAGATGTACAGTTTAAGGCTTGTTCAAAAGCTGATTTCAGTGAGAGCTCGTAGACATGATGCCTACAAGCACAATGTAAAAGCTTGCGTCCTAACTCATTTTCAATTAAGACGCAAGCTCCACCTGTGGCCTCAGTATTAGATGCGGTCGTATCAAAGACGAGGCCACATACTTCATGTGCGATATCCCATTCTTTGAGCAAATTTACGACTGCTTTTGCCTGCTCTTCTCCTGTTCCCCTTGATATTTTAGGAATACCAATCATCTGCTTGGTGTCCTTGCCCGTACAAAACACTGGAAGTCACTCAATCTTCCCGTATTTGTCGTCAGGATCTTGAAATTGTTTGCCATCCCAATGCACAAAAAGACGCAAAACATGTTCTTCTACAAAGCTATCTTTTATGTCTTTTGAGAGGCTTTCTCGATGGCGCAATCGTGATAGGCGAATCGATTCTGGGCTTACAAACAATTCATCGATATCTATTCCAAGGTTATGGGCCATGGCTACGTAAATCCGAGAAGCATCCCGATTACTTACTCTTGCCCGATCAAGCGCAAGAGTAAGATCACCCGTTACGATCTTTCTCTTTTTTGGCGCACTCGAACGCTCGAGAATCGAAAAATCATTATCGTCTTCTTCAGAGTCCCATTCGAAGGCCTTATTTATAGAGTCAAGATCATCCTCGGGAAGCATGCAGTCCATCAAATTAAATGATTTGACAGATTGCTTAGTTCTCCGAGCACCTGGAAAGAAAATTATTGTAGAACGATAGTATTATTTAGTGTTATGATTGCGAGAAAAAAAACCGAAATTCATACTTCAAAACGCGGTACTCGGAAATAAATACCGTAAATCAGTCAATAATTACGATATTCTAATCTTTCTTTTTTTAATTTGAGGCAGAAAGACTAGAAAATAAGTTTGGTCCAGTCGGCTTCCTTCTATATACTTTAGTTTATTTACAAATGGAAAAAAAACCATGAAATTGTCGATAACATGACTTTCTAGGTGTAAGTAGCCGAAACTGAGAATCATACTTCAAAACGCAGCGATCGGGGAAAAATGTCATTAATCAGCCAATATTGAACATATATTGTTCTTTCTTTTCTTAATTCGAGGTAGAATGAGCCAAAAATAAGTTTTATCGAATCGATATCCTTCTATCTACTTTTGTTTTCTTGCGAATCGGAAAAACATGAATTTGACAATTTCATGGTTTTTTTTTGATTTGCAAATAAACTAAAGCATATAGAAGGATGCCGATACGACCAAACTTATTATCTAGTCTTTCTACCTCAAATTAAAAAAAGAAAGAGTAGAATATGGTAATTATTGACCGATTTACGGTATTTTTTTCCGAGTACCGCGTTTTAAAGTATAATTTTCAGTCGCAAATGGTAGAAATAGTGTAGATAAATTATTAGTGAATTTATTGAGTGCTTACCTCCTCTAAGCCTTTCTTTGTCGGATAATTCTCTGAAATCAGAAGTGTCGATGATTGTTTTGAGATTCCTGCTTCTATCTTGTCGTTGGGCCATCAGAAAATCCAGAGCGCCCTTGTCCTCCATTTCGTTAGCTTTGGCGCCGTTGGAAATATCAAATAATTTGTCCAGTTTACAGGCAAAGTTGCTTTGTTTTATGGACTGCGCTATACTTTTGCTGTTCAGATGTTTTATTGCCAGCTGGTGTTCACGATGAATCTTTTCCAATTTATTAATGGAAGCAGATTCATTATATGTGGGAATCCCTGCATGCTCCCAAAAAATAGCAACTTTTCTTATCGCTATAGTTGCAGATTTTCGATGAGGTTGTTTACCATTTCTTAATTGATGGTAATATATCTGCAGCACTTCTCGATTGGATGGTAGTTTGGAGCCTCGGAGATCTTCTTGTGTATGTCCAACTATAGCAATTCCTGTTGTTGTTCGTGAGTTTGGCATGTTAATTCTTCAATGTCAAAACCACTGAATTGAATACTTTTGCCTTTATTAACTGCGAACTTAACTGCGGAACTGTGTAACTGCGGAAGTCAGCGTTGGAGGTAGGAAATGCACTGCTTCGCTGTTGCAAGTAAAATGACAGTTCTGCAAACCTCTCTCAGATGCTCGTGTCATTTGCTGTTTACTTGCACCTTCGTTACTTTTAGAGAGAGAGAGAGAGAGAGAGAGAGAGAGAGAGAGAGAGAGAGAGAGAGGGAGAGAGGGAGAGAATGAATGTCGTGCTTTTCTTCTTATTGAAATATTCCGTGACCTCACGATGTGAATTTCGATGTGAGCATTGGTATATCTATATAGTATACACTAAGAACTACGAGTAGCCAAGGCTTAAGAAAACCCTTGAGTGCGAGTGAGAAGCATAGAAAAGTGCATAAGTGCGACAGAGACAGACTGTCCCCCTAAATTTTCTCTCGTTTGTTTTGCACGGGCTGGCGATGGGTCTGTCGTCGGCCTAATCTCGAAGGTTATGGACGGAGGGACGGAAGAAAGAAAATTGAGGAAGAGAAAGTTTGTCTCTCTCGTACCTGGTCGTACGTACGCATTCGCCTATGCTTCTCACTCGCACTCATGGGTCGTTCTATGTCTCGTATTCGCGGAGTTCTTACTGTGCTGTCGGGCTCGGAAGCAGCCAGGGAGAGAGTCCAATAGCGGGAGGTCCCGAAAAGCCGGACCCTATCATAAAATTTAACGAGTATTTATGCCGAGGATAATGATGCTTATTATTTTGTTGCACTGCTCATAACTTTCTTCAGTAGCGTTGCTACACTAGGTCACAGATCTTTGCAATCGCTTGGGAGCTATTAAATATTATTCGATTTGAAAAATTCAAAATCTGTTGTACTCGTACTGAGCCTCCCCACCGCTACGGCTTTTGCCATTTGAAATCCGCACTATAGGACACGGAACTGGGCAGCCTAGTATATATTGTATCGGGGATTGTCCGCGTTAAATGTAGATTTCTTCTACTTAAATTCTCCGTGGGTTTTAGATAAAGGAGAACAGGGCTAATACAACTATTAAATGAAACTAATAACTATTAAATGAAACACACTTGACGTTCGGTAAAAGGCTATTGCCTATATTGAACTCAAAGGATGTAATCGTGTAAACAATAGATATATACACTGGTGCTAACTTTGCACACAAAATCCCGGTCGGGAGAGAGCTAATGATGTCAGACGCGCTGGTGAGAGTGAGAGAGAAAAGCTGGTACTTACAAATCAGTGAAGTACGCTCGCACGAAGATCGATTGAAATGCGGTCTCGCTATGATTCAGCTTCCTATCCAATACCACAGAACCGCAATGGTACAATACACCTTATGCGCACCCGCGTAGACGCAATTTGTACAACAATAAATAATTTAAATAGATCGGTGATGGTAAATAGACGCTCTCTTTCGCTCGAAATACAGCCTGCGCGCTCAATAGCTGAATCGAATCTCTCGCCTAGCCTAACGTGACGCCACGAGCTTCTCTCTCTCGCGCGCTCTCACCAGACGACGCGTTCGTGAATACATCAGCTCTCGAACAGCTCTGGTACGCGGGAACATCTGAAAACTCAACTCACACGCAAATATATAAAAACATAGGTATTACAATAAAATATGCATGCGGCGTGACGATACTCGTCACATGCCCCCCTTACAGACGCTGGGTAGCTTTTATAGCGTACCAGCTCTCCAATGCTCTCACCAGCATGCAAAAACGACCAAAAGAATAAAATAATAAAGCATTTCTTTGCGAAATAAAAACAAAAGAAAATAAAATTTCAAAATAAAGCGTTTCAACTCAAACACATGCAAAAAAAAATCAAACTTCATTGCAAGGAAAACAACAAATCAAACTTTTGATAAGGGCTAAATAAATTAAAACACTATTAGCTTACTTTTTTACAAAAGTATTTTCAGCAACTTAAACCCTAAGGTTTGAGCGAACTCGCACTTCCAGCCTACCGAGGCTGTCGAGTTGTTGCTGTCATTCATGGTCCTAAATAAACGATGGTTGTAGTCAGCCACAATCAGGGAATTCTCCAACCTATTACCCTACTCTATCCTAAACATTCACCCTATTCGATCGCGTACGTCGTGGAGACAATTCAACTTGCGGTTCTCGCTGTTGTAGAATCCTTCGGTCGACCGCGTTTCGCATTAACCACCGGTGAATTTCCGTTTTCAGCTTCTGACGCGTCAGACTCTGCGAGAGTCGCCTCCTCCCCCCCAGGAGCCCTCGTATCACGAGAAACGACGATTCGGGTTGTACACGGCCTACCTCGCTTACGTGGAACATCCACGTTTTCACCCAGCGCAATATTTCGCCCCTCACATTCATTCTTCTCGCTAACGATAGCTTCCTTGGTGATAGAAACATCTTCTTCTACAGGATCACCGTCTTCTTCCTCAAAAGCATCAATAGAGTTTACATCTTCACCTTGATCTTCAGCAAACGCAGGATCTTCTCCTTGAACATACCGTTTGATGTCGACAACATATATCTTTTTCCAACATCTAACTACAAATCAAATAGTTTAGAATCTACTTTTCCCAGTTCTGCAATTTTCTGAGATTCTTCCCCAGCAGCCTCTTCCTTTCTCACCTGGTACTAAGCGATGGCGCAGGGTTTCGTCCCATGTTCAGGAAAATAGTGTAATCACATCTAACAGGATCAGCAAGTATATCCATTCTTAGATCACAAAAATGGATCAATCACATCACCTACTACCCTTTCTACTAGTACAGCTGACTTTCTCGCTCTCATGGTACCAGTAGGTAGCAGAGATTCAACTCTACACTGTTGACAGACAGTGCATGACTAAATAGACTTCAACACATCCTTGTACATTCCTTTCCAAAAGACATAATCCTGCAATTCGCTCATACGTCTTACGACAAACCAGATGACCAGACATAGATTCGCCGTTCGATTCACGAAAAACTTGCAATATTTTCTCTGTGGACACGATCAGCTTACAAGCATCCCTATCTTCTAGAACGTCTTCTAAAATTAACTCAGGCTTGCAATACAGTTTACCAGCAATTATATTCCAATCTGAAAATTTGTGAGGATTCACTAATGTTCGCTGATAACTTTGAAAATACTACTGATCTTTGACTAATTCTTGAATGTATTTCAAGGATGCGATTCACTAATCATCTAAATCAATCTTCTTCGAACGATGATTCATGTAGCACAAGCGCTGTCACAAGTATAAATTTAACCTGCTTAAAAGCATTCTATTGCGCTGCACTCCAAGCAAATCTTGCATTGCCACGTAGCACCAGATTCAACGGCTTCGCGACATCGCTCAACCGATCTAGAAATATCCAATATCAGGTAATCATTCCCATGAAACTCTTCAATTTGGTCAGAGTATTCAGGACTAGATACACTAGAATCGATGCAACTTCCCGAGGATCTGGACGAAATCCCTCACGATTCACCACAACGCCTAAACACTTAACTTCGTCACAGCAGAACCTGCTTTCACCTCGGTTAATTGTCAACCCAGCTTCCGCGATTCTCTTCAGAACTACATCTGACCAATGTAGATGCTCATCGAAAGTCTTGGTTGTGCTAATAATGTCATCCAAATAGGAAAAGGTATACGACTCTAATTCAGGTCTAATAAGTCGGTCACTCTTCTGAAACTTACTCAAGACGATATCCATATATGCTAGCGGATACGCACTCGCGGTTTTAACAACATTAAGCTTCCGATAGTCAACACAAAATCGATAGGTACCATCCGATTTGCAGGCTATGACTACAGAGCTTGTCTAGCTGAGGTTAGAACGGCGTATGTCTCCCACGTCCAACATTTCTAACACTTGAGCATTATTTCTCCCTCAATCTTCATTGACACTGGACATTTTTTAATTAGTCTCACAAACCCCACATCAATACTGTGCTGGATCAGATATGTACACCCCAACGGTACTTCCCCAGCTGGAAGCCAACAGTCTAACAGCATGTAGGCGTTTTCGCTGTTCTGAGGTGACATCGGCCAAACCGATGGCTGCGAGAGCACTTGCTACTCCATCTAAGAGAGCAGAAACTTCTCGAGGAACTGATTCGGTGACACCTTCTAATTTTAATCTATTATCTCTAGGTAAACAGATCGCGTTAAATGCTCGCATAAAATCCATTCCGAGTATACATTCGGAACTGAGTGCACTTAAGGGGTTATGACAGGGTTAAAAGTTCAAAAAAATCGATTTTTTTTTATTAACGATTTTGTAGGAAATTTACCGTAGAATAAGCTCCCGAAACCCACTTTTCGGTACAAAATTTTTTTCAAAAGTTATAGGCATAAAACCAAAAAAAAATCATGATTTTCGATAATCGTATATTTTATACTATAAGTACCATTTCATGTTTTATAAATGGTTTTATTAAAAGGAAGTACATAAGATGCTATGCATATATCAAATATACATATATATATGTGTGTGTGTGTATATATATATATATATATATGCCTTTCACTGTACGACGCATTGGAAAAAATTTTAAATTTGGAGGTTATCGGCCGAGGTAAATGGTATCTACAGCGAATGGTACTCTAACTAGAATCCTGTTTTACCATAGCACTAGCAGGTTGTCAAACTCGCTGTTAAATGATAAACAGTGATTGTTTAACTAAATAATATTCAGTTCAATTTTTCAGTAAAGATTTTAGTTTTAAACTAATAATTTTAACTGAAAATTGCACAAGTATTTTATTTAGTTTAAAATCTAGGTTATTATTGTGCTATTGTGAGTGTATTATTGTGTTGTGAAATATCAAAATTATAAAAAACAATAAGATGACTGGCTCAAGAAACAGAAAGCCAGGCTCATCTGCACAAGGAAAGCGTAGGTTTGGAAGAAAGAAGAAGAGGCAAAGGAGGTTCTACAGAAGTGAACCATCGTCAACGACCATCCCATCTTCAAGAAATGAAGCACCATCGGAAGCACATCCTTCATCGTCTACTGCACCTGGACCACCAGAGAGAGAAATGCCACTTCCATCGACATCCAGTGCAAGATCTCCAACAAGAACAACTACGCAACCATCAACATCAGGTACAGCAGCTACGCAGTTTGCACAGCCAGAAATTCCAGTATCCAGATCAAGACAGAAATTAACATCAGAGTATGTAGAAGCTGGTTCTATACAATATAGAATTTTTGACATTTCTATACTTTTGCCCGGATTACAAGAATTTCTGGCTTACAAAAACTGTGGCGGAGATATCACTTTTAATGAAGTTGATATCAGAGGCCTGGGTAGCAAACCATCTATGACTTGTAATAATTGCTGTAAAGCTGAATCCATTGACTCATGTAGGCAAATTGGTCAAAAGCGTAATGCCTTTGAAATCAATAAGCGAGTAGTTTTAGCAATGAGAGCTGTGGGCCATGGACACACTGGTTTAAAAACCTTTTGTGGAATCATGGATTTTTTACCACCAGTTGCTCATAGTCATTTTGGAACTATCAATCATGAGTTAAAAATTTCGAGTCAAAGAGTAGCTACCGAGTCAATGAAAGCAGCTATGCAAGAAAAATGTAATACAGATGAGACTCAGGAGAATTGTTGTGATATGGTTTCCGGTGATGGATCTTGGAGGAAACGAGGATTTTCTTCCCTTCAAGGAGTATCAACGTTGATCCGGAACGACAATGGTCTTGCTCTTCATTATCATCTAAAACTGATGCTTCTGATTCTAACGTCGTCGGTAACCTCAATCGTACCCATGTCGTTGACTTCGTCTCACTTGATAAATTTTCTTCTCTCAAAATAATCTTCTGAAAAGTTGCGTCTCTTCTCGACATCGCGATATCGCTAGGCTCATTCGTCACAACAAAAACATACGCAGTGTAATCACCGCACGCAGTGTAAACACCTAATTAACCTACCAACATTACTGTATCTACTCGTGTCAATTACCAATTTAAATCTCTGCAATAAATCATTTAGTCTATCCTCTGACAATGACATTGCCCATCTCTCAATTTCTTGATCTGCTTCTTCGAAAATATTCACGCGCATTGCGCTTTTAAAATTTGAATGCGATCCCGCTAACTTAAACAAATTTTTTTCCATCGAAATCAAAAAATATATAAGAGACAAATTACGAAAGAAACAAACTAATAATGACCAAAATTTAAATAATTGAAAAAAACTTTTCCGCGTGTCGCTCTTAATTCAGTCACAGCCTCCTTCATTCGAAATTCTGTGCAATTTCAAATTACACTTATGCAATTTACCAACGAAACTACAACCAGAAACAGGAAGAAAAAAACTCAAAAGAAAATTTTCTGATTCGAAAGAAAATTCCAAAATAAAATTTACAACAAAAACAAAAATTTTATTACCGAGCTGTACTCGAATTAATAGTTTACTTTCTTTAAAATTTAAATTCAAAAAAATTTCGCTTAAATTGTATCACGAACAATCAAAATAAAATAAAATATTTCGTCAAAAAAATCTCAATTCAAATTAAATAAACTTACACCGAAAAAAAAAGTTCAATTTCAAAACAAGATTCAAATAGAAATTATTATCTACACTGTCGGTAAATCAATGCTTCGCCGTTGCGATACGCTCCGCAAAGTATACCTGTATCTAACCCTACTTCGGTGATACACTGGTACACGCACACATACAATCAGCTGAGCGCGTATGCTATATAGCTGTTAGCAACGCCAAAATCACGCTATCATACACAATATATAAATCAGAAAACTTAACCAGTCGATTTGACTACGATTATATTAAATAAATATAAATAATAAAAATAATATTTAATGTCAATAGGGAAAAACCATGATTTACACTTAATTGTTCAATCAATAATAATCAAAAAATTATTCCCCTAGTATAATCGCAATCTGAGATTCGATCCGCTATTCAACTATTAGTCCAGTCATTACATATACTGATTAATCGCATACATCAAGCATATCAATCACCCGACGAGAACATAAAACTTATTTTCCGAAATAATATTTCAGCCAATGCTAAAATTTTCGGTAGCTGGAAGCGCGCAATGTTTACGTTCGCGGACGACAAGTCTAGCCGCGCGATGTAAACACAAGCCAACGTTCGCGCTCGATCGCTACACTACACACGCAATGAATATCTCCGCACGCTTATGCTTATAACGAACACTCGCGGTTTCGCACTAAGTTTTTCCTACAAAATTCTAATATTCCCTGCTCTAGCTAAATCTAACCACTGATGGGCGCCAATGTAACGGAGATTGTCCGCGTTAAATGTAGATTTCTTCTACTTGAATTCTCCGTGGGTTTTAGATAAAGGAGAACAGGGCTAATACATAAAACTATTAAATGATATATGGAACTCAAAGGATGTAATCGTGTAAACAATAGATATATACACTGGTGCTTACTTTGCACACAAAATCCCGGTCGAGAGAGAGCTAATGATGTCAAACGCGCTGGTGAGAGTGAGAGAGAAAAGCTGGTACTTACAAATCAGCAAAGTACGCTCGCACGAAGATCGATTGAAATGCGGTCTCGCTATGATTCAGCTTGCTATCCAATACCACACAACCGCAATTGTACAATACACCTTATGCGCACCCGCGTAGATGCAATTTGTACAACAATAAATAATTTAAATAGATCGGTGATGGTAAATAGACGCTCTCTTTCGCTCGAAATACAGCCTGCGCGCTCGATAGCTGAATCGAATCTCTCGCCTAGCCTAACGTGACGCCACGAGCTTCTCTCTCTCGCGCGCTCTCACCAGACGACGCGTTCGTGAATACATCAGCTCTCGAACAGCTCTGGTGCGCGGGAACATCTGAAAACTCAACTCACATGCAAATATATAAAAACATAGGTATTACAATAAAATATGCATGCGGCGTGACGATACTCGTCACATGACCCCCTTCCAGACGCTGGGTAGCTTTTCTAGCGTACCAGCTCTCCAATGCTCTCACCAGCATGCAAAAACGACCAAAAGAATAAAATAATAAAACATTTCTTTGCAAAATAAAAACAAAAGAAAATAAAATTTCAAAATAAAGCGTTTCAACTCAAACACATGCAAAAAAAAATCTATTAGCTTTCTTTTTTACAAAAGTATTTTCAGCAACTTAAACCCTAAGGTTTGAGCGAACTCGCACTTCCAGCCTACCGAGACTGTCGAGTTGTTGCTGTCACTCATGGTCCTAAATAAACGATGGTTGTAGTCAGCCACAATCAGGGAATTCTCCAACCTATTACCCTACTATATCCTAAACATTCGCCCTATTCGATCGCGTACGTCGTGGAGACAATTCAACTTGCGGTTCTCGCTGTTTTCTAGAACCCTTCGGGACATAGAACATTTATGTCTTGAAAATTTCTCAATTTTTCAAAAAAAAAATACTTATAAAGTCATATCTATAGGTTATAATCATCCTACGAATGATTTAATGTTTAAAATCAAGTTTACAAAAGGTTCGCTCGCTGGGATCGAAACCCAAAATATGTGAAAAAGTACCTTAAAATAATACAAAAACATCTACCAAAGCCCAGAATTTCTGAATATTTTTTACTAGTCCATTCTTGTTTCTACAAATAATTATATATGCCAAAATAGCTGAAAATCAATGAAAATCCCTTGTGGCGTCTATTATTATAATAGGCGTATGGACTCAATTCATCATAAACATTTGTTTAGGCTAAATTCTCTTATAATTTAAGAAATTACAATACTACCTGACTTAAAATGACATTAAAATATTAGATTATTTAATCAAAATAGCTGAAAACGATCTTCCATCTAAAAAATGCATAATTTTGTTATTAAGTCTATTGCATATTTATAACTATTATTATACTAGTATATATTATTATTGTTCATATTTATGTTATTCTCAACTTCGTCAACATAAGTACTATTAATATTGTATTAATAGTATAAATAGTAATGTAAAAATTATACATAACGTTAAAATGCTTTCAAGAAAGTCGTTATCAATTAATAAATTAGCAATCTATACAGACTTCTTTTAATGTATATTTGCGATAAAAACAATTATGGAACTTACCATAAAATTTAGTATCAATAAAAGAAAAAAAACGCGTTATTCTATTTACCTCTAGGCTTGTGTGGAAAAGATAGATACTTCTTTTTGAATAGTAATGATTCAAAAAATATCTATTTGCTCTACAGATGGTGTCGAAAAAAGAATTATTATTACAATAATACATGAGATTATGTACATTTATTTTATAAATTTATAAATCATTTAATTGATTTTAACTATTCTTTATAATATAGGTATTATATACCTTTTAAAAGTAGTGAAATCCCCCCCCCCCAAAAAACCCTTTTCAAGGTAAAAGGCTAGCATGTATAAGGTCATTTCTTCGTGTAAAAATTAAAGATCAATTTTTTAACACTTGATAACCTTAATGTACCAAAAACCAAAATTTCCTTTTAAGTGCTTTATTATTTACGGTTATTTCATTTTGTAAATTGAAATCAACCTTTCGATAACAACGTAGAGAATAATCTAGCAAGTTTATTGTATACGGTTATTAATTTTTTCCTTCCCACATGTCATTTAGAAATGTATTTATAAGTGATAAATGAATCTAATCATCTCTTATTACATCTTACACTAATTATGACATCGAGCCGAAGGCGAGGGTGGCAAAAACGAGATATGGGCTGTCTGAATTTGCTCCCGTGGTGCGTGATAAAGTCGCCTCTATCGCCCGGGAGTGAAAGTAGTACTTTCGGCAGAGTGTGGAGAAAAAGGGCGTTATAATCAGAAATAATTATGTTAGGATGAATGTCTTTATTTACCTCGTAAATGAGTAAATCAAACATTGAATGTACATGATGCTTATACATTTAGCTGAATAATCCAAAACTCTCAACTATCTATGGAAATATGAACGGGTAAACATGTTCGGGTCAACAGTCTGTTGAACAGACTACCCTTTCTTTAGTGTTACTTCTCTATACCTTCTATTTTACATAAACTGCCATTTTATTTTTAGCAAAAGAAAGTAATGATATCAATAAATAAATTCGCAAGTTTTTATAAAAAGCAATCGATTATAAATACATAACTATTTAAGTGAGAAGGATTATAAATATAAATGTATTCATATAAACACTCGACCAAATTGTAGCATATAAAAAGATTGATAGCCTATGAAAAGGTACAGTCGGATACAATTGAAACTTTGAATAATTGCGACTGACGCCCCGTTCTGCGCATCCCAGCTGATGTTTGGTGACCGATTACGCTGACGCTGTATTTACCGTAGGAGGTTAGGTCACCATTCTTTCGGTAAATGAAGCTTCGTAGTCCGGGAGTCAGGGAGTTCAATACCTTATTACCAGGAAGTTAGTGCAAGAGTTTATTTTATCGCTGAAATATGTTGGTAGCCACTTACTGAAAATAGCCTTAAAGTCTCGACTTCGGACCCGATCGGGAACATTGTTTTTATTGCAAATTAAGTTACCAAAATGCATTTTTTTCCGTTTTTCTTGATTAACTTTTTTGTTACTCAATTTACGCAAAAACAGATAGGGGCAAAAGTTGATCAGCATTGAATTTTCTATAAGACACATATATTCCGAAATGCAAAATTAATGATTTTCCCGGCTAAATTGTTAAATAAAAAAATTTTTTTTCAATTTTCACATTGCCATGGTTTTTGTGAAATATGATCATTATTTACCGGATTAGCCCTCAAAGATGACTTTTAGTACAGACAACGTAAAAATTGAAGCCCGATCTCGATATTTTAAAATGGCGTCTTGTTGCAAAATTATTTAGCCGAAAAGTTCAAATTGATGTCCAATTCGATCCAGGAACGATAATTGAATCAAACTATGTTTAATCGATAGCTTACGACGTAATTAACAAACGGTAAAAATAAATTTTCTTAATATTAATATTTAGCAACATTTCTTATAAAAAATTTTTTTTATTTCGGTCCATTTTGGAGTGAGAGAATCGCGGCAAAATGCATCTTGAAGTACATAAAAAACCATGAATTCTCATATAAATTTTGTTAAGATCGGACCAATAGGAGCCGAGATACAAAAATTTTTTCAACCGACGATTACGCCGAAACTACTTGATATTTCAAGTTGAAATTTGGCACAGTGCTTGCTGAAATCATACTCTAAATGATGACATTTTACCCAATAGCTCTACATGCTTTAGTTCGTTTAAAACAACCGACGAAATATATAAATTCAGCGCGCGCGGCCGCGCCGTTGCTCCTTTTTTGGCTACATACACAACCATTGTACGCATGCATTGTACAGCTATAATCATAAAAATATTGTATCTCTTTGTAGTCTTCCGTGTAGTCTTGTATCTCTTTGTAGTCTTCCGTGTAGTCTTCTTACTCTTGCGTTTTCGAGTCAATCGCTTCAAAGGTTTTATGCGCCGCTTTGTTACACGTTTCTTGATTTTTCTTTTTTGTCCCGATGTATTACGCTTCTTGCGACGCGGTGAAACGATGCGCCGCGGGGTGAGAGCGAATGGAGACTGAGGAAAACGCGTCGCGCGCAGGCGTTTATACCCCGATCCTTGCATCATTTTTGATAATTTTTCGGTAGCTTTCCTCTTTAGGTTATCTCCAGACTCGCTAGCGCGTTTTCGAAGCGAATCTTTGAACGATATGTTTTCACCCATATCCTCGAGAACGTTAACGCCGGTGCGTAAAGCCTCTTTACCGATGGCTCGAGCTCCCTTGGCGAGGAATGGTAATGCACTTCGAAATATTCCAGAAAACCACGAGCCTAGGCCATGGCCTCGCATGCGCGGCGAGCCAACGTATACGTGATTGATGCCGCGGCCTCCGTAGCCCGACTGATCGTAAACTGTGTAAAAACTCATTTTTTTTAAATCACTCAGACCGTTGCTTTTTTAAAGTGTAGCGTAATAGTCAACGTCCCAAACTCGAATGCTATCGGTTTGCCGAGGTTGTCCCTTATATCTATGTCGACCGTTTGAAATCTGTTTACGAGCACAGGAACGTAATGTACAGGGTCGAAACTTTTCACCATAGTACTACCGAATTGAAATCTTTTCGCCTCCACATTGACTATGCGCAGAAGCGGTGCAAAAGTGTCGCCAACTATGCAGGGTTCGCATATATTGCTATACACAAACATTTGATCCGGAACTGTTCTGGAAAAACTCGCAGGCTGTGTACCTACGAAACGTATTTGATAATTGTCAATCTGCTCGCTCATATCTGTGGGTTCTATACCAAACTCGAATCCGAGTACGCGCTGTACGGGGAGAGATAGTTCGGGTGTTTTACACATTTTCGTATGCCCATCTTTTGTGAGTAATCCGACAGACACATAGCCACCTCTTTCGTTGTAGAATAATTTCATGCAAAGTTTATCTTTGCTCGTCAATACGAGAGTCTCGTTTATTGTGTCGACAAGACTTCGTATGTTGGGATAGGTGCCGTGCTGAAAGTATCGAGGCTCCTCCTTCTCGCTCGTCTTGAGAGAGCACTCTTCGTGCCGCAGATGTAGCGTTGTGCATGGAATGTGTATTTCCGATATGCCTACGACCCACCGCCCGTAGAGTTCGATCTCTTTGGGTAGGCGAGTCGAGAAGCACGTAGTCGTATTATTTGGAAAATACTTTGCACTGCTGTTGCTCGGGAGAACTATCGTGAAATTTGTCTGATACATTTTTTTAAATATTTTTCAAGTCTGCAGCTGGTACCCACGAGTTGAATTTATCCGGATATCCAACCCAACTTACGAAATATTGTTTATTTTTGCCACGTCCTTTCGAACGCAAAATTTTGTCAATTTTATACTCGCGCTCCTCGACACGCGATTTATGTACAGCAGATAATTCTTCCGGATAGAAAAAACCCTCTATATCCTCGCCTTGTAGATCGACGAGTTTGTAGATAAATAAACCTTGCCGCCTCAAAACTTTTGTAATTTTAAACACTTCTTCGCTCCAAGATTTTTCAGCACCTTTCTCGAAAATATTTTTTTCTCGACTTATACGCACGTGTCCACCTACTTTATATTTTGATTTTTTTCGACGAGGCTGGTTTCGGAGCGCGCGTGCAACTAAATTGTCTCGGGCTTTGTGTGCGTTATATAAAGTCACACTCGCCGGTTCCATTTTAATCGTAGAATGCAGAGTATTGTTGTAACCGTCAACCAGTAGTTGTAAAACGTCAATATATCGCTTTGTATTTTTGTACGTAAAATATCTGTACATGCGCTCCTTCAGAGTTCTGTTGAAACGCTCGACAACCGCGGCTTTTACATCGGGGTTGCTTACAGTTCGAAAATGTATGTCGTTGTCTTTGAGAAATTTTTGAAACGTTTTCCCGACAAATTCTTTTCCACGATCTGTTTGCAGCGTGTGTGGCGCTCGATGACGATCGTTTTTGAGAATTTTTCTGAATGCGTTTGTGACTTCGAGCGCAGTTTTGTCGCGAAGGGGCTGAGCCCACACAAATTTAGACAAAACATCTATTACAACGAGTATGTAGCCTATTCCGTCGTTGTGATTTTTTATAGAGGTAAGCTGCATGAGATCGGCCTCCCAAACTTGGTCTATATCTTCCACATTGTAAAATAACCGCGGAAATTTTCGTCGTATAGTTTTGTGTAGAGTGTAAGCGTCGTGTTTCGTAAACCACTTTTTAATTTTATCGGGGGAAATTTTATTTTTATTTTTACGAATCAAATTTCTTGCACCAGAAAATGCTGTTGCTTTCTTCGGATCAAAATATTGTTTTTTCAAACGTTTGTTCACGGACTTTTTAACCATCGTTTTTTAGGTGTAGAAGTGGAAGGCACTTTTTCACGGCGGTTTCTAAGCGTAACCTTTGAATTCATAAGACGATCAAAATCACTTTCGTTGAAACGTTTTTTCGGTGTCTTGAAATCGTCCCTCGCCTCGTCGTCGTCTTCGTCGTCGATGCTGAATTTGCTCCAGTCTCTGCTCGACGACTCGGCGCCACCGATACTCCACAAATCAGGGTTTCCTACAAATTCTTTTGGCACGTTGATATCGCGAAGTAATTTAGCAAACTCTTTTCTACCGATGGCTTTGATTTTTTTCCGCGAGCGCGCAGCCTCGTTCATCAAGTCGATAATGTTTGAATTTTTAATGGTCTCGCCGTCGATAGTTACGACACCAGTGGCACTCCAGGTTATGCGATCGCCGCGGGCCTTCAAGTGGTTCAACAACAACTGCGTGATTCTCTTGTAAACAGTCGGAACGCTTTGAATAATCAACTCGTCCGATAATGCCTCCGAGTCTGCAGCTTCCACAGCCCGAGTGGCGTTGCGTTTTTCTTCTACAAAGAATAAATATCGTCGTAAAACACTCAAATAATCTTTTAAACGTTCCTGCTCGTTTGGGTACGTTCTCGAATCGAGAATTTTTCTCATTTCATCGTCCAAACGTGTGAGATGATTTCCTGCAGTCTGGGTAGACCCAAACGCAGCGGGGGTGCTGCTAGTGTCTACAGGGTCCGATGTAGGAGCCGCTGCCGCTAGCGTCACAGTATGGGGTGTGCTGGCCTCTCTCTGTATTCTGTCGAGCTGCTCCTTTGGTATTAATACCATTTTCTTTATACTCGACATTATAAATAATTTTAGCGGAACATTGACAGTACACCCTCTATTATCGGTGACAATAAGAATGGAAGAAAACTGCCACCTTTTTGCACAATGACGCGTTTTTTACTTTTCCACGAGTTTTTATTTTTTGCTTTAGAGGCAAGTTTTCTTAAAATGTTTTTGTGTTTTTTCAGTTTATTTTTTTGATGATTTTTCAACGACACTGTACCGTGCAAAACGTTTAACGCACACTCGCAAATGTATTTAATTAATTTTTTATCGGCGACTTTTAAAAGAGCTATACGTTGATTTTTATCCGAATGTCTGAGAGCGTCCAAAAGTGCGATATATTTTTTTTCAAACGGTGGTTTACTATTATCCGAGCCGTCTGTAGACGACGATGTGCGTCTCGGCATGGTTGTTTCAGGACTGAAGAATACCGCCTCGCGTTTGGCTATTTTACATTAAATAGATTGTTCGAGAGAGCTAGTCGTATACTTTGGTAAGTAAATAATTTGGTGCTCGTCGTCGGGGAAAATGGCCGTTCTGAAGCGAAACTCATCCGGCGTGCTCTGTTTGCAGTCAATCATCAAGTAGCCAAAAGGTTTCGTAGTTGCATCTTGATACGCCTCTTTTAAAAACTTTGGGTCTTCGGGGTAGACTTGGCGAGCCAGATGTTGGATCTGTGCGCGGTCTCGAGGATTTTTAAACAGTACAATGTACGAGGCGTTGAGACTTATATCTCGAGCATGCGTTCCCTTGTGAAACAGATTCTGTGTTATAAAAAATACCGATATTCCCTTGTGATGCGAGCCTTTCGTAAAGAGATCAACGATAACGTGATTCGAAGCTTGGCGCATCAAGTCGTCGATTATCAATAACTTTTTCAGATGCGGATCGTTTGAATAGTCCTCGGGATTTGGTAGGCCTTGGCGAAACTCTATAGTTTTACCATTATTAAAAAAATTTTCGCTCTTGTAACCGTCTTGCCACTCTGCATAGTAGAACAAAATTCTATCAAATTTTACGTTGGCCATCTGATCGAGAAAATTTAAAAAACGTTTTATAAAAGAGGATTTTCCACAAGACGTTGGACCGCATATTATACTCGTCCAAGGATGAGACCAACGAGTATCCATGTCGGCGACGATGATTCTACGGCAACAGCGAAATTTAAACTAAATTAATTTTTCCGAATCAAGCATATTTAGCTGCTTTGCCGGGGGGCGCGGCGAGCGGGGCTTGTTTAACTAGCGTCGAAATTTAAAAAAGGCTAGTAGCGGTCTGTTTTAAAGCTACGTTAGCCGCTAGTGGTGCTAGTGTCGAGCCACGTGTCGCACACCCCCCACTCTTTTAGCGGGGGCTTGTAACTCGAGATGACTGAGACGTTCTCATTAGCTTTCAGTTGTTTACTATAAGCAGCGCTGGCTACCCTCGACAGTTCCCCACCGCTCGTGAAAAAAAATGGCTTCCGTCTCTCTTCTCAACATCGGTTATCGTAACATCGATACACTTTTACATCAAGACAAGGATCTACGGCTTTCTTGTTTCAACACACCCTCGTCCTTTTACATGCACCTTTTCGAAGAGGATGATAGGTACGCACGGCTAGAGGCTGATATGACAGACTTCTTCAACATTTTACGCATGTACTACTATTGCCCAGTTACGGGGATGTTACAAACAGAAGATACAGGTGTTCCCCTCATAAAGAAATTATCAAGACATGAATTAAAGGTAAAAATTAAAACTGCAACTTTTACGACAATTCATTATCGCGTGAAAAAATAATTTTCATGTTTTTTATGTAGCCAAAGATGATGATTGCTTTACGAGTATCTGGAAAACCAGTGCGCTGCATAGTAAAACAAGATACACGCAAGTGTCTGGCTTTCGATACGGGAGAGCATTACGAGATCTCGAGTTTACACGAAACGATGGGGATATACGAACTTGAAGAAGAATTTCTCATACTGCCGCCTCGAGCCATCTTGTGTGCTCTAGCCTGTACTGGGCCCCATGCTGCGCACGGCGGGCGTTGGACCGACACTGCGTGCAAGATATTCAAGCGCGTTACGGACGGCTACAGTCTTCGTGGCATTTTCACTAATAAAGGGTTCTTACCGAATTCTGCCTACATCTTGCTCGTCAGCATAGGTCTCTCTGCTGTGCACGTGAATCTCATCTTACCTGCTTTCAATGTCGCGGTGCACGACGCCCGAGGCCTTCGCCACCCAATTTTTACGCGCGACAAACCATTGAATACTGTAGATATTTTAGATATAGAATATATGGAAGAGCAACAGCAACAACAACAAATTTATTAGTGTGTATATGTGTAAATTAATCAAAGACGGTAAATAGAAAAATATTATGTTTTAATAAAATGTTATTAGTAAATAAATTTTTGTACATAAAAAAATAATTTGTATTAATCATCCATCTCAATATATGTAGTTTTAAATTCCAACGCTTCGTCTATCGCAACGCTTTTTTTACTCTGTCTAACTTTTTTGAAAATATCCATTACATCCTCAAACTTTAATCTTTAACGAATCTAACAGACACCCACATTTTACCATTTACAAAACTCGCGCAATTAACAGTCACCCCGATTTTATCTGTTGGTTTTTTAGCATATTTTTTTAAATGCTCTACAATCTCCTGAAAACCTTGATCTATCCATTCGCTAGGGTCGACATTACGTGGTAGCGGTTTAAATTTAAACACTGTTATGCGATCTTGCACCTTCATATCATCGCTTTTCTGTATCACATAGTCATTGACAACGCAAATAGCGTTATTGTCCGCATCGTCTGAAAAATAGTAAAAGCAAAATACTCTTTTTTATACAAATTTATTTCAGTAAAAAATATATTTAAAACAAACATACAATTTTTACATTAAAAATAATTATACTTAAAATTTATTTATTTTTTTATAACCAAAAGGATAAGAACGCTTCGCAGATTTGAACCATCTCTTTCGCAAAACAATCGAACATTTTTTCTCTTCATTTACAGATACAATTTCATGAAGCGCCGTTCGTCGCAACACATTGCTTTTTACTATCAATTGGTTGTTTACATTATTAAAATTTTTTGCATTATAATTTTCGACCATTTGTACAACAGTATTAAAATTAATGATTTCGCTTGTCAGATAGTTTTGTCTGAAACCCTTAATTTTACACACATCGTGAACCGAACCATCGGCTTTACGTACACGATACGCGTAAAATTTTGGGCCTCCCGAGACAAAACATTCGATATAAGCTCCCGGGCCATAGTCTTCCAATTCGTTCGTAAGCTGACCAAGATACGGCCCGGTCGGAGGCTCGTACGACCCATCGCAATTAGTCGTATATATGATAGAATCGGTGTCGTAATACAATACGCGCGTTCCTAACTTGTATAGATACGTGTACAATGTTAGTCGCGCCTGCGCTGTAGTATACGCAGCAACGACTACGCTCGTGCATGGTGAGTTTGACTCCACCTCATCGATGTATTTCCAATTTACGTAAAAAGCATTCTCACTCGCCCATTCGAGTGCCTCGACAACAATGTCGGGGTCGGTAATAAATTTTGACAGTTCTTCACGCCCCCGAACTATACTAGTCTGAGACAGATTGCCTCTCTGACCGAATTTACCCCAAAGCGTATTTAAACATAATTTTGCAACAGCGCGTAGCCCCGAATTTTTCTCTATTTTATTCAAATCTAATTTAATGCCCTCCTCGCGCTCGTAGTCGTCAACGTACTGCCTTTTGTCCGCATCGGTCACGACGTTCGCGGGGAAGCCCGAGCTCTCTTGTTTAATTTTTAAAAACGTATTTATATAACCGGTAAATAAACCGCCAGTGCCTGTATCGCGGTTATACTGCGTGATGGAATACTGCCATATAACGCTTATATTCTTTAATACATAGCCATGTTCCAAGCGCCTTTTTTATCTCAAGAGCGACCCACGTACCGCTCAAAATTCTATCCTTTTCGTTTTCGTGGCAACACTCGCCTTGTCTCGACTCTACGCAGCACGAGTGGCAGAGGGGGAAGAGCAGACGGTTGTGCATGCGGTACGGTAACAGCGGGTGGTATAGGTCCCGCGGCGGTAGGATCTCGCACTGTACGAGGCCTTCGACGTTTCGACTAAACGTTTCGAAATTTTCACCGGTGAGCTCGCGGCACATACTACCGATATATACTTTTGGATGACCGACAGGATACACACCCGTCTTGCAGATGTACGGGTACAGAGAGCAAACGTCGACATATCGGATTTTCTCACCGGGATCTACTTTGTAAAGAGTCACGACGTTACCAGTCCGACCGCCGTAAAAAGCCGCCCGAGGATTCAACGAAACATTTTTTTGCGCGAGAGGGTGTCGTTTAATTAGTTTTTTAAAATCTGGATTAACTACAATTGATTTTTCAAATTCACACTCCCACATCTCGATAAGTGTGTATCCGTATGATTTTATGCGGCGCGACATTATGACTATGTTTTCGTATCGCTGCTCAAATGTTGTTTTATCAACGAGAGCTCGCGTACGCTCATTTTTAAAACACTTTGGGCAACCATGCCAGTAGCATCCATGAAATTGATAAACCACCCCTTTCGCGTTATCTACAGACAAAAAACCGTCGACGATTGGACCCTCGATTAAACGGTATTCTCGACTTCGCCCCGCGTGTACGATTTCGCGACCGGTCCGATGCTCTTCCCACAAAAGCCACTCTATACACTTTTGAGAGTGGTTGCCTGCTCGTAAATAACCCTGCGCAGGTACAAGGCCTATTGTTTCCCTCTCTAAGTAATTCTTCCTATAGACACGAGAGCAGGCGCTTGCGAGTGTCACACTTTCCGCAAACGGATCGACATTTGCGACATTTAAAAAGATTTGACGAAATTTCATACAACCCTGGCGTAAGATGATGACGTCTTGCTGACAGTACTCGAGTAATTCTTTTTTTAAATCGAAAACAAAGTCTTCAGAAATTGAGGCATACCACTCGTAAAAGTTTGTGCGTTCTTGCAGCGTCATCGCGTCGGGGCTATAAGTTTCGGCCGGGGGATATACACCTTTATAATTTTCGTTTTCGACGGTATTAAAACGATGCGGAAAATATCCTTTTTTCACACCTTCCGCGAGACCAAAAGTTTTGGGAAAAGATGCGAGTTTTGATGGTATATAACTGAAGGAATCTATGAAAATCGTTTTTCCTATCTGCATTCGTATTATGATACGACCATTTAAAATAACTTCAGGATCATTACCGTTCTCTACTAAATACTTCATAATAAATTGCGCATCAAAGGCTTTGGCGTTATGCGCGATACAGATAAACGTAGAGAAACCGATTTTCTTTTTACGAACTACGAAATCAACAAAATATGCCAGACATTCGGCGCCTGCATACACGTGCTCACGAACCCCACAAAATGCGCATAGCCGCCTCGACTCGTCGGAGAAGCAAGCGTCGTAGCATACTTGCACCACGCACAAGATTGGTTTTAAAATTTTTACATTGCTGATCTCGTTTAGTTTTTCTTCGCGCGTTTCAAAATCGTAAAAAATAAAACAATTTTCGGGGGTGTATTTTTGTATTTTTTCTAACTGTCACGGGCTGCATCATACACAGTACGTTCAACGAGTGGATGCTTCGACATATTTTACAAAAAATTTTACCGCATTCGTGTTTCCTTTTAAAATTGTCGACGAGTCGTTGTCATGTTATACAAAAGAAATAATTCAAACATAAAGATCTAGGCGAGTTTCCCTTTGACCTCGTATATTTTTTATCACGAGCTACAGAACCGATTTTACGATGATTTCTAAAACAGTCATCGTTGTAAAAACTACGAGCGCAATCGTTGCATCGTACATTTCGCTCGCCACCAACGCATCTTGGGGTAGTAAAACACGCATCGCATATGGCATCGCATGCGTGTTGATGTATGCTTTTGTACGAAAAATTACATGGTTCACAAAAAAATAATCCATTACGAACGCCTAATAAATTCAATACAAGGTCGAAATGCTCCCGCTCGCGATATGCCATAATGTTGATAATTTTTTCAAACGGACCTTTTTGCGTGCCGTCGAAAAATAATGGTGCATCTTTTTTTCCGAAAGTTTCGTAAATGTAAACACGAATAGCTATCTTTTTCTTTTGAAAAAACTTTTGAAATTTTTCGAGTTCGCAGAGTCCACATCCTCGATCTTATGCGAGTTCAACACCCGATTTTATCATTAGTCGCGATGCGCGATATTTTTGATGCGTCAGTTTTTCTTTTATTTCGCGCCATTCCTTAGCCCATTCGGGTGTCGCGTCTTTTCGAATAAATACTTCGCCACAAACCAACGCACGCGGTAGACACAAGTTGTCGTCGTTTTTTATGGACAAAATACTACGTTTGTCTAGAATATTTTCCACATTGCCTCTACTACCACCTTTTCCCTCAAAATCGTCGAACCATTCGGTATCAAAATCATCAACCCACCCACTCGAAATCGCGACCGAATTCTCACTATACATACACGAATATTCTTTAGAATTATTTTTGAAAACACTACCATCCTGAGATGACAGCCGGTCCGAGGATCGATGCGAGGGCTGGCTGGGGGAGGTTGTTGACCTGCTACTGCTTCGGCCACTTCCTACGTGGAGCCGAGAGACCCCCTGATGCGTCGAGTCCTGACTGGTGTAACTGCAGCCACTGCTACACATTTCTCTGTGCACATCCACATGCACCAACACTTTCGTACCACATGCACTATTATTTTTTTCGCAATCTTCACTATTATTTTTTTGTTTTTTTGTTTTAGGCATTTCAACAATGTCGTCCTTGCTCTGTGCTCGTGATCCAACATCTGAAATTAATATAAAATTAGTTTAAGAATTACGACGAAATATTTGAATTAAAATTACTAACAATTAAACCTGGGCCGGTCCTCGAAACGCCTCAAACGCTCTGTACACATCATCTCCCGATGGTGGGAATGACTTTGGATCGTTGTAAAATTCTGTAACGATCCATTCAAATACACGTGTTGCTGTCGTACGAGGAGCCGGTAGCCAAGGTGCAATTATCATATCCTCACACGCTACGATTTAAGGACGTAGATATAAGAAAATGATGTAGGAAAAAAAAAGATAAACTTGATTAGTTACCTTGATAGGCAGCGAGAGCCGCTTCTCGACATTTTTCCATATGGTCCGAGGGTGCGGCATTCTGTTGTGCCCCCAAATTCACAGCTAGCTGCGCCCGTCGTCGGTCCATTCTCCGCGTGTCGTCAGCACTAATTTCATCATCAGGGCTCGTAACGTTTTGGATCATTGACATGATCTCAACGATTTGTGTCCTGGCTTCGCTCATAATGCTGAGCACAAATTCGCGTGTCTCTTCGCGAACTGCGTCCAGGGCGTGGAGACGTCCTATAAAAAATATGAATTATTTTTTTAAATCTATATTATAAATGTTTAAAAAATACTATAAAAATTTGAAACTTACGCAATTCGTAAAACCGTCGCATAAGCGGCTGTGAATAATTTTCTATGTCGATCCTGTCGTCAGCAGTGAGACATCGATCCACGAGATAAATCGCGAGGTCGCACTGGTTGATGCACACGTTGAACATAGTAAACACATCCTTCAAAGCACTGAACGCAAGTATGTAAAAATACTCAAACACGAGCGACGATATTGACAGGTCAAAAAATCTCGACCACCACACGGGGTTACAGCGCTGCCGCAAACGATCGTACCGTACGCACGCTAGCGCAGCGCACGTCACTACCACGTGTTGAAAATCAGCCACTATCTTTTTTGCCTCGGAAGTCGGCATTTTTGTATAAGATACACAATTACACACAATCACTAGATACAAGAAATTTTACTGCCAACGAAGTGTGCGCTCGGCGTTTGAGGAAAAGACTAAACCTCGTCGTGTGGGCACCTCGCCTTTTTATAATAGCCACCATACTAGCTTGCTACAGTTTTCTGCCCTACATCTGCATTCACACCCCCGCAGAAAACTTGCGCATCGTCGCCACTTGATCTCGTGAGAATCGCTGTAAAACATCCATGTTAAAAATCTGCCTTAGAGAAAAGGATCTGAAACACTTGTCTCGGGCTTGGTTTAGAGTTCTTTACGCCACCCCTGAAAACTTTGAGAAAAATCGTGTATAGACGACTGAAATCCAACGAAAAAAATCTAGCGCGGAAAACGAACATACATCTAAATAGACAGCTGTGTATCTCCTAAGAGTCACTGCTTAAAAAAACACATGTGGCTCGCCACACACTTGTGAGAATAAATCGGGCAAGTTATATGCGTGTGTGTATATGACTTGTGCAACGGTTGGAGGATGGGGGTGGGGGCCAGATGTCGTGATTTAAAACAGAAACACGCTCAAGGGTTTTTCCAACGCGCTTTCCTCGGGAAAAGTGTCAGTTTACAGCTAACCGTCGAAGCGATCTCATTAAAAAAGTATACACGCTTCTGGAGTGAATTAGTCATAGCTCAAGAAATGTTGAAAAGAAAGAACGAAGATTTTGAAAACGAGGATGGAAATAAGAAAATAACCATGACACGTAATAGAGAAATAAAATCAGCGATAGTCGGATTGTTAACAACAGTGTATTCGTTAAATAAGTCTGGTTAAAAAAAAATTAGTGTGAGCTTAGTGTACGATGAAGAAGATGATATTTTCAAGCCATCGATTCAGTTAATCAACAATCAATTTTCTCATGGTTTTCCATTAAGTTCCGGAGCGTGGATGACTCTCATAGACAATCTTGAAAAGATTACCAAATATTTCGATTGTGTGTACGACGATTTACCGAGCATCGCTTTGGACGACGAGACAGAGTTGCGCTTCACAACCTCTTACGGCTTGAAATCAATTCTTTTTGCAAAAACGATCAACGAGTCGGAGAATAAGAAGAAAGATTTTTATTCGCCCGGCGTTGTTCTGCAGATGACGAGTTTTGAAGGTATCAAGAGGGCTGCTGTTTGTGTCGAGGAGCGTTTTCATCGTTTGGAACGTATCACCGATGCAGTGAACAAATGCAAGGAGCACACCGCACTCGAAGTTTTCAACATTGCCACACCCGAGGAGTATTCCAACGACGAATTATTAACAGCGTGCATCGAAGAAAATACAGACAATATTCGAGAAAAAGTTTCACAGCGATTTGCAAAACCAATAGATATCTATTTTAAAAATTTTTACTTTGATATTTTTTATAAAGAATTGACAACTGTGTACATAAAAATTTTACAAAAATGTATATCAAAATTATCTGAAAAAAATATGTAAAACGATTGTAAACTGAACAATACTTTTTTTCTTGAATAAACGAAATTTTGTAAAAAAATATTCATTCTATTTCAATATTTACACCACCCAAAAATTCCTCTCGTACATATTAGACAAATATACTAGATACTCGCATCCGAGAGTTTTGTACGCGGGGTCGGGTTACGAGCTCCCCTCGGCAAGCTCCGCTCGCCTAGTTACGGGACTCATATATACATAGATATACTAGGGTAGAACGCCCGCCCTGTATAGATATAGTCCAAAGCTTTTCCCGGACTTTGAAAATTCTCACTTGTCGCGTGGTAGAAGACGCAGAGCGCATGCGTCGTTTATACCGTACCTCTCGGACGATTTCAGCTCCAGACACCCCCACTCTCTATGTTTCGGGGCTCCTGACTAGAGTAGATGTCTGTATATATAGATATACTCGGGTATAACAGACCTGCAGCTATGTATAGATATACTCTCTCTGTTTCGGGACTTTGAAAATTTTCATCTCTCTCTCGCACCATCTGGCGCCCACGCACACTCTCAGCATCTCTTGGTGCGAGGCAGAAGACGCAGAGCGCATGCGTCGTTTATACCGTACCTCTCGGACGATTTCAGCTCCAGACACCCCCACTCTCTATGTTTCGGGGCTCGTGACTAGAGTAGATGTCTGTATATGTAGATATACTCGGGTATAACAGACCTGCAGCTATGTATAGATATACTCTCTCTGTTTCGGGACTTTGAAATTTTTCAGTTGCGCTCAACTCTCTCTTTCTCTCTCTCTCTCTCGCACCATCTGGCGCCCACGCACACTCTCAGCATCTCTTGGCACGTGGCAGAAGACGCAGAGCGCATGCGTCGTTTATACCGTACCTCTCGGCTTTTCCCGTTCCAGACACCCCCACTCTCTCTATTTCGGGACTTTGAAAATTCTCGACTCCAGCATCTCTCTCTCTCTCCCACGCACACTCCAACATCTCTCTTTCTCGCACCATCTGGCGCACACTCCAGCATCTCTCTCTCTCTCTCTCTCTCTCTCTCTCTCTCGCCCACGCACACCATCTCTCTCTCTCTCTCTCTCTCTCTCCCACGCACAGCATCTCTCTCCCGGGCGGCGGCGGCGGCGGCGCCGGGGACCAGCTCACCACCGCGGGGAGAGCTCCAGCGGGTCCAGCTCACGCGCGGACCGCGAGCTCCCTCCCCCCACCCGCTCGCGGCTCCCACCCCTCCACCCGCTCGCGGCTCCCCCCACCACCCGGCTCGCGGCTGGCTCGCGCTCGCTGATTGGCTCGGGTATACCGTGCCTCACTGACGTCACGTCTGGCGCCGCTAGGCCACGCCCACGGCGGCGGGGTAGAGCGTGCCTCTACTACTGTTGACATTTTGTGCGGTGTGAAATTTTGTTTTATTTTGGTGCTTAATGATAGTGTTCAAAGTGTTGCGCTATTGCATCGACGAGCTTTGGCGCAATTTCAGTTTTAGCCGTGTATACAAATGTGAAGCGGTATTGTACCGTAAAGGACTCACTGTGAATATGTGCGGAAAGCCTACGTGGAATGGCAAAACAAAGTTTTGCACAAACTACGCGGAGATGAAATTGAATTTTTATTTGAAATATAAAGAATAAATCACCAGCATCATCTTCATCCCAGACGACTATGCCAGGGAAAAATATTTGGAGGAAGCCCCTACAGCGATAGTAATTGTAGATAATATTATTGCAATGATGGAGTTAAAGTCTCGTCAAAAATATAGGTTTAGTTATAATTTAGTTCACAATCGTGGTCACAAAATATGCGAGGAAAAGTTAAAAGATACAGTGTGGGATCTGCATATCAACGAAGATGGATACATGGAAACGGATGATGAGCGATTTGCCAATTCATTCGATCCATTCTTTCCATCCATTCATGAGATTTGCTGAATTTCATGAAATTTGATTTAGATTTTCACCGGCGCTCGGAAACAAGTGATTTCATAATTGTATACAGCTGATGGGATTTTACTTTTAAATTTGTATTTTTTATATTTTTGTAAATTTATTTTACATCGGAGGATTTTTATTTTTTGCTTATTATGTTAAATAAAAATGTAAAATTATATTTTTATTGTATTCATCGGTGCATGACACTCCACTATAACCCTCTAGTTGACATCAGTCCGCCATGTTTCCATCCATTGATATCCAAAATCCCTATATCCAAGCTCTCTCTCTCTCTCTTACTTTCGCGGCTTAACGTTCGCTCACTCACACGCGCTCGACCCTCTCCTGTACGCACGCACACACGCACAAACTATACCATATGCATGTGACCGCGGCGCTCTATCACCTACATTCCCGCCGTTCTCTCGAGCGCCGGCAGGTTGCGCAGGTGTGACGAACTACGTCACGCCCTGCACCGCGCACATGTTGGAGCAGCACGCTTTTCTCGACCGCCGTTGGGCGCTGGCTCCACTATAGGATCTGTCATTCGTCAGCGGTGGTCGTTAGCAGAGGCTTTTCTCTCTGCTTACTCTGCATACCTTGGAGTTACCGTTCTGTGCTGCATACTCTATTACAATACAACTATTTTCTATCAGTGTGTGTATGATAGAAAAATAGTTTTATATACACACGTCGGTAGAAGATAACTGTATTGTTGACGCATGCAGAAGCCTCTCATCTCGCTCACTCCTGCAGATGCCGAGAGACGCGAGAGAGCGAGAAGTGCTATGAACGTGTGAGAGAAAGGGAACGATTACACTCAACACAGCGTTCCTCTATTATCTCTCTCTCTCTCTCTCTCTCTCTGAGACTGAGAGAGAGAGAGCGCGAGTGCTTGACTGCGTGAGTGAGAATGAGAGAGAGAGAGAGAGAGAGAGCGTGCCGGCTATGAGAGCGGGAGAGAGCGCAGCTATAGCTTACACGAACGGGAGTGAGCTCCGCTCTATAGCCAAGCTCTCTCTCTCTCGTTCGCGTATATGCAGGAGTGAGAGAGAGAGAGCGAGCGCTTGATTCCGACTGCTTGCCCGTGAGAGTGAGAGAGAGCGCGAGCGCCCGGCTATGAGAGCGAGAGAGAGAGAGAGAGAGAGAGAGAGAGAGAGAGAGAGAGTAGTCATACGCGACTATACGAGTTCGAGCGCCGCGTGTAGCCACCGCACTCCTCGATAGCCGCTGCACTCCTCTACGCGCACTCTCTCACTCGGTAGCGGAGAGCGAGCGAGGAGGGGGAATGACCGCTTCTACGGCTGCCGAAAGGCTGCCGAAAGTGAGAAGCATCTACTGCCGCTACTGCCTTTTCTATGCTAATGTGAAAAGCGTAAAATTGTTGCCAGGCGATTTGTTTCGCGTCGATACTGATGTCACCGTAAAGCTCCGAAAGTTTATCACACATAGTTTTCGGCGTTGAGCAGTTGATCAAATTGCAGTGTAAATCACGATTCACGGAGCACAAAATAATCATTTGAACCTGACATGATTTTTTGTTGAACTCTTCCTTCTGGGCTGGTGTAGCGTCAGCTTCCAGGGCTTGAATCGTGCCATTTACATGATCAAGGACTCCTTTGCCTTACAGTGCGATCAGTATACCAAATTTCCAAAGCGTGTAATTGGTACTGTCTAATCTGGTTAACTCCATGACTTCCTTGTCACCCACCGTAAGTGAGTAAAGGAACACTTTCATTCACTGACCAGCGTGGTCTATTAAATAAAATACTATACACGCAGTGGAAGAGTACTGGGTCCATAACTTGTTGAGCGTAAATGAGTTTAGCGAAACAAATTACACTCAATCGATTAGTAGAGAAAAATAGTATTTATTCAAGTGAAATTACAATTAGACAAGATGCGACAACTCTGTTACAAAATCGCTGTTTCTCTCGCAGAGGTTGTCGCTCGACTGAACTGAGGCGCATCCGTCCAAAAGCGCAGGGTGTCGCACATTTACTGCTAAGACAATAACACGTTGAGACGGGATAATCCGATGGCTATGCGTAGCGTCTAGGATGTATGCGGAAAAGCGAGGATTTATGATTAGAAGAACATCGGTAGAGAGGGGGACAGGAAGTTTTATATTTATTTCGGCTGTTAAATCTACTCATTCAAAATACACTTTCCAATAGAAAGTCCATGATCATATTTAAATACGATCTCACGCTCTACCTTTTAGATGTCATAAAGAGGTGAGCAGCCTCCTACAGGATGGCTAAACCACCACGTCACAACCTATACTATGAAAATATATCTTGTGTAAAGTGTTTATTTGTTAACTGATTATGTAAAGATAGTCAAAAAGTTTAAAATTGAAATCAAATTTCGTTTGCTTATTATGTTATGTTTATCTATATAATACAATAAAAATTTAATTGCACTATTTATTCAAAATAACGTTTCAACTTTATGATTTATACTCATTGAGCCAATTTTGGCTCTGCTATTTAGCGGATGAAAAAATAATTTGTTTGCTTGTTAAAAATCCTTTGCACTCCATTGTATAAATATCTGCTATTTTATCTGAATAATATTTTGAAATGATGTATTTCAAACGCTGTTCATCAATATACTTGAAAAGTAACTTTAAGTTTTTTCGTATTTCATTATCTGTTACAAGTAACTATATAGATTTTTTTCTTCACTCAATTCTGGTGCCAAATTTTATTACAATGGCACCATTGTTACGTACAATTAGAATTTAGTATTTTCGCTTAATTTGTGTTTTCGGCATGCACTAAATAGCAGCCCTCGTTTCGCTCGAGCCACAAATGCCGCGGCGCCAATAACCATATAATGCGTTTCAAATGAACACTGAACTCTCGGCTGTGGGCTTCGTTTTCTATCAAAAGAAAAGTTTTAGATTTTATAGATATTATTGCTTTTTAAAGAACGATGAAAGTTCGCCACCAGAGGCCACATCGATTTCGTTTAGATGCCAATGTCAATTGCATTGATATCTAATACTCTATTAATAATTAAATAAATGCGCCAAATTGCTTGAAAGCTAAGATACTTTAATGAATCCGCTTATAGCCAACAGACTTCATGTCAATACTAAAATCATAATGTATTCTGAGAACTTTGAACTTTACCTTCAATTTTGTTCTTCAATCTTATGGAGTTTTTGAACAGCAATATATAATAATATAATAATGATTTACTAGCAAGTAAAATCATGTTACTTGCGATATGACCTTAAAAAACTTTTGATATCTAAACTTTTGAATATATTTTAATATTTCGTTAAAAATATTTGTTGAAATGTGGTGTAAACAAACCCCTTTTCTGTCTACATTTTTTATGAATATATGTTTTCAATTTTTGTTTTTTATTTTTGTCGAAATATCTTATTTTTGTCGAAAATATCTTGCAGTGTCTCGATCATCTGGACCCATCTCGAGATGACATCTCGCAAAAGACTCCTGAATCATACCCAAACTCTATCATATGTACAAAAAAACTTGTCGAGATATCTTATTTTTAACGAAAATATCTCGCAGCATCCGATCATGTGGAACCCATTTCGAGATGACATCTCGTAAGAAATCCCTTGCCATTTCGTAACTTTACTATAGAAAAATTATGCAAACAAACTCTCGCTTCGCTCGCGTATTTAAATATATCGGGTGATAAGCATGACACATGATAGATGATACATAACTACAAAATATATATACGAAGAAAAAAATGTTTCGAAGTATCTTATTTTTGCCGAAACCATCTCGCAGCATCCCGATCATCTGGACCTCATCTCGAGATGACATCTCGCAAGAGACCTCTGGACCATCTATAACTCCACTCTGCTTTTACAATAACAGATTTTTAAGTTAATTTCATAAAACCAGTCGAAATAACAATACTTCTATACATATTATGCTAAAACCATGTATACGTTGTGTTAAAAAGTTTATTTCTAAAAAATGAGCACGACACGAATCAGTTTTTATATGATCAACCGAAAGATTAGATTAAGACGAAAAAATTCCATACATAATTTTTATATATTATTAAATATATATTATTAAATATATTATTAAATATATAAAAATATACATTCAAAAATCAATTTTTCGACGTATTATGCTAGAACCTTGTATTTTGTTGTCTTAAAAGGGTTCTTTCTAAAAATGAGCATGACCTAAGCCATTTTTTGTATCATTAATCGAAAGTTTTCGTGATGACAAACAAATTCCATATATAATTTTTATATACTATAAAATATATGATTCAAAAATGATCTATCAAGTCGTACGTACGTACGTACTTACGTACAGTCGATCACACTTTTCAAGTGTAACTTTATCAACCAATAACTTAAAAAAACGATCAACTTGCACAAGTTATTTTCACAATATTACACGATATTTTTCAGCAAAAATAAATTATTAATATAATATAGATATGATATAATTAAAATATAATGTGCAAACCATAAATAATTATTTTACTCTTAGTACTTAATTCTGACATACTACTAACAAATACTATTAACAAATACTATTAACAAATGGTGCGCTTCAATTGCTTCTTTATTTATCATGAATTGAAATGAGATTATCCTGCTTATCGGGTTCGTGCAAATTTCCTCTATATCGATAGTTAGCAGGATTCCGATCATCTCGAAGTGCCAAGTCGACCATTCAAATAGGTGTGTTGGTCATTGTAATTATAGATACTGATGTTGCGGTTACTGGATCCACGATATCTTCTCTCTTACTAACTTGTTTACTAGAATGAGTATCGTATTCTTATATTGATAATATCATCGGCCCGCACGAAGAATATAAAAAAGTGGTGGGTTTATACACTTGCAGCCTTAGAGGCCTAGCACGTGTTTTTTGTACCTTTATTTGTATTCCACATTATTTTTTCACATTATTCTCCTTTCTTTCTCTTCCTTAACCCCCATATACTTTTAGTCTGGGAAAGCTTCTCCGGTGAGGACATGTTTCAGACGCACACCTTGCCGGTTAAGCCGGCACTCTCTGGCCCCGGAAGGCCATCGGGTCCACCTTCCCAGGGTAGCTTACCGGAGAAGGACCTTTTTTCAAAGTCCAGCTCCCCGTCGGTAAGGCCGACGTTCCCTGCCTACTGCATCGGATCGGCTACCCCGTGATTTCTATATTACCCCCAGAGTCCCTAACACTGTCTCGCAATTCCGCCCAGGTTATTCGCCTGTGGGGCAAGGGAAAACCTGGAATGACGCTGAAGGAACATTCCAGGGAAAAACCCGCCCCGAGACAGCCGGGGTACAGGGTTCTTTTCCCGCCGAAAAAACGTAACTCAGAAAAAATCCGAGTTTTTGTCCTCGCCGGGAATCGAACCCTGACCCCTTGAGCGGTGTTGCCTGTGCGCCTAGCACGCTAACCGCGCAGCCAACACCGCTCTGCACGAAGAATATATAACAAAAAACGTGACAGTTAATATACCTCTGGAAAAACGTGCCAGTTCAGATTCTCCTAGCGAAAAACATGGCAGCCCAAATCTCCCGGTGAAAAATATGACAATCCAGACTCTTTCGGTGAAAAACATGACAATTTAATAATAATAATAATAATAATAATAATAATAATAATAGTAATAATAATAATCGTAATCATAATCATAATGATCATGACTATGATTATTATGTTTATGATTATAATTATGATTACAGTTATTATTACTATTATTATTATTATTATTATTATTATTATTACTGTTATTAAAGGTATTATTTAAGAAAAACAATCGAGCAGACAACTAAGGTATTACAATCATCCTCTTCCTCTTACAGACAACCATCCTGATATTTAAATAAATTTTTCGGATTTTGAAACGCTAAATTTTCATGCTTTTGACATTGTCATATTGTTTGCTCCAAGAATCTGAACTTTCGTCGGAAGAATCTGAATATTGATATTTTTCGTCAGAATAATCAGGATTATCATATTTTTCGCTGCGAGAATCTAAATTGTCATGTTTTTCACCGAAAGAGTCTGGATTGTCATATTTTTCACCGGGAGATTTGAGCTGCCATGTTTTTCGCTAGGAGAATCTGAACTGGCACGTTTTTCCAGAGGTATATTAACTGTCATGTTTTTTGTCAAGGATTTTTGTTAACATATTCTTCGTGCGGGCCGATGATATTATCAATATAAGAATACGATACTCATTCTAGTAAACAAGTTAGTAAGAGAGAAGATATTGTGGATCCAGTAACCGCAACATCAGTATCTATAATTACAAAGACCAACACACCTATTTGAATGGTCGACTTGGCACTTCGAGATGATCGGAATCCTGCTAACTATCGATATAGAGGAAATTTGCACGAACCCGATAAGCAGGAAAATCTCATTTCAATTCATGATAAAAAAAGAAGCGATTGAAGTGCACCATTTGTTAAACAATACATAACCAAATTTATATTGACAAAATTCATTCAATAATAATTAGGATCCATTACAGCAGTCATCTACCTCACCGACAACTAGAAACATACATCGAAAGACTATACTAAGCCTAAATTTACAACTTAACAGAAAACTAACACCAGTTTAAGACTTTCTAGTAGTAATAACCCTTCCTTCGTCACATGTCTGTATTACCCGTTAGTTACCAGGACGGTAAACGTTCTCAATGAGGGGGGCAGTTCATACCTACAATCCCATAATTAATCACAAAATAAATGATTGAATTGAAGATGTGATAAGCCAGCACGAGCAAAAGCATAGCTGTGCAATTCAAAGACAGAAAAGTATCTTCTGTCAAGAATTCTGCTACTATCAGCTACTTCCTCGCTGACAGGCACGAGTAATATGTGCAGTGCCGACACCATACTCTCTTGGCTACGTTGTCGCCAAGGGTCACTAAGTCCTGTAAGAGAGAAAGAGAGAGAGAGAGAGAGAGAGAGAGAGAGAGAGTGAGCAGCGAAGGAGAGCACCTCGTTTATATTACATTTATATTACATTTATATTACAATTTTACATGAGGATTGCTCCGGTTTGCGCGAACATGTGGAGTGACCGCCGATGTAAAGCCTGAGTACAGAGGCTCCGTGGTTTCGATTCGTTTTAGTTTTAAGTTATTCCCCTTTTGTTTGCGTTTATTTAACGAGGAGTAAACTCGTCTTAGTTTAATGTTGCATTGAAGATTCTATCAATCTCCCTGAGATAGTATATGAAAGGTTGAAAATTATACAACACCGCCTTTCATATGTTCGACGTTTTAGCAATATGAAAGGAGGTGTTGTCTAAGTTTAAACCTCCCATCTATGCATATATCGTCTTAGTTTGGTTTAATAATAATAATTATATGCAGGAAACGCTACCCGTATTGTCCTTATTTTAATTTTTTTTTAATATAATATTGAAAATCATACTATTGTAAACGTTCTGGTCGGACATGGTTTCTAATTTGCATGTCGCCCACCAGTAGCGCATGCAAGTTTAAATTCCTTTTAAATTAGAAAAATTCTTTTGAAGATAATAAATAAAAAAAAATGTTTATGATATAAGTGCGTTCGAACACATTTAATAATGAAATTCAAAAACTCAATTTTGAAATGTGTTGGATTTTGTCGTACCATCATTGCAGTATACTTTTTGCAGTTTTAATCTCGCTCACAGTATTATGACAACCTCTGATAGTTCTATCGTAATACTTAATAAACTAGATGATTATTTTATTAATTATTATAAACAAATATTTTATTCTTATTCAACTATATTAATTACATTCATTTTGAATTAATTTTATATGTCAGAAACTTTTAATATAATAAAAATATAAAAAAATTAACTATCTATTAAAAAATTTAATACGTCTGGGGAATCAGAAATTTTATTTTATATCATTTGGTATTCAATTTATTATTCGAAAATTAATAAAGTCCGCAACCTCGTAGGTTATTTGCAATTATCACGTCAGTAACTGCATCAAATACAAACTGAATATTATTAGTATCTGTAGCACATGTCATATGGCAGTATATTTCTTTTGTAGTCGATTTGTTTTTTGCTTCAAACTGAGCTTGAATGTATGCAGCAGCTTCACTATATTCTTGAGCACCTGCAATTAAAGATTAATCATTAAAATTTTAATCTAAATTATTTTTGTTATTTGAACAGCTGCATAATTTGTCGGTTAAAACGAAGACTAGCACAGACCACAACTCGCGTTGAAAACTAGCACAGTTGGGATTCTCGCCGCAAAGACTGCTACGATTCAGACTCTCGCTGCGAAAACTAGCATAGTTCAGATGTTTACATAAAATAAATGAAATCCATGACTTGAAAAATAATAATAATAACGTTTCAATATAAACATGAATCAATAGAATAATTTTTTTATTTTTATAGTTTTTCAAGTTTTATGGCTCTGCATTGCCTGCACTTGTGAGTACTTAATTTCAGTGCATATGAATAGATACTTATCTAAATAAAGAGATGTCCCTAAAATCATCAAGAATCAAGCTTGAACCCAAGACCGCTTAGTGCTTTTATAGTGTAACGTCCTATGACGTTATTGATTTTTAAATCTATTAATAGTAAATTAAAATACTTTATTGAAATTTGCGGAAAAGAAAATATTACTTAACAAATATTGGGTAAAAGTGAATAAATATAATTTAATACTTGCGGTGAATTTTCGTACAGAGGTTCAAATTGATCAGTTTATAAAGTGCATCGATGATATAAATTTCCAAACTTGTAAAACGCGAAAAGTGGGTCGCGCTGTTGAGTGACAAATGCATATGCTCCTTCCGCGTCTCTCAGCAGATTATACATTTCTTTAACGTGGACATACTACTTTAACATGTATACATCTGAATTGCAGACACAAATCGGTAGCGTGGATACATTGCTTTAATGCAGACGTCGGAACCGTGGACACGAATTTTATAACGTGGGCATACTTCTTTAGCGCGGATTAGTATATTTGAAGTGAATAGTAAACCATGTATGGTAAATGATCAATGAGTGATAGAGGTAGTAAAATCGTTGAAGATTCTTTGCCATTTAAAAAATTAACTAGGCACCAAATTCAGAAAAATCCATTATTTAAAGAATGTCTTAAAAAATCTTTAAAAGATTAGCATATTATGCACCTAGGGAATGTTATAGGCTATTTAAACCTTGCGGATGAGTTGTCACCCGAGCGAAGCGGGGGCGTCAAATTCGCATGTTTAAACACCTCACCTTCATTCCCGAGTGAAAAATACAATTTTTTAACACACCCTTAATTAGAGTGCGTACACTTATCTTCGGTAAACTAAAAAAAATGGTAGGTTGAAACACTAAGCCCGCTCTCGTCTCTATAGTGACACGCGCTGTTTATGCCCGAGCAGAAGGCGAGAAATGTATTACTAGTGTAGGTAGGACAAAACAATAGTATCGTGTGCACAATACAATTTAAAATTTGTGCATGGATATCGGGAATTGTCGGGAAGACATTAGCAAATATGGCATTACTTTAGAGATATGCAATTATACACGAGCCATGTTCGATCAAATTTGACAGCTTCGTAATTTGGAGCAAAAGACGACAATTTGGTGTTGGCTTGTTGAAGCCCAATTCTTCAACGTCTGTCATGCTAGAGTTTATATCGCTACACTAGCGTCGCTGAACTGCACTTGGATTTACAAACAGCTTTTGTGATTAGCTCAGGTAAGCATGCATAGATTAACTTACGTGCCACTCCGATTAGTTCGGGGGAGTTCAAAAGCATTTTATCAGAAATTCGTGCAAGAGTTTTATCACTGAAATATGTTCTTAGTCACTTACTGAAAATAGCCCTAAAGTCTCGACTTCGGATCCGATCGGGAATATTGTTATTATTGCAAAAGTTACCAAAATGCATTTTTTCAGTTTTTCTTGATTAACTTTTTTGTTACTCAATTTACGCAGAAAAAGGTAGGGACAAAAGTTGATAAGAGTTTAATTTTCTATAAGATACATATATTCCTAAATGTAAAATGGTTGAGGTTTTATTTTGTGCCGTGGAAGTAAAATTAATAAGACATAAGATTTTACTTGTTTTATACTTATTTAATATATAAATAAATCGAGCTGATCAAATACTTTAGATAATTAAAAGACAAAATATGAATTCGGAGCTCTCTCTCTACTAGTCCATTGGACAACTACCGTCTTCGGTTATTACAGCTGTCGGCAGCGAAGACAAGATCCATATAAGAGGAGTGGGGGAGAGCGAGGTTGATGTTCAGATTGAAGCTGCTCGTTTCCACTCAACACTCCCTCCCGAGCACTTCCAGCTGATCCAGCTAACTATTTGCACCTGCAAAGAGAAACATTAATTTACGAAATCAGAATTAAGAATTTGGTTATTAATATAGGAATCTATCGCTCGAATATAGTTGTTAATTTAAGAAATAACTCAATCTGTCTCTTCCAGCCAATTATTTATTTATTGATTGCCAACGTTTCGAACCCTTACGGTTCCTCTTCGGGGCTAAAGCCAAAAAATTTTTTCAATAAAATAACAATAATTACAAAATTCAAAAAATCAAAAAATTCATTATAAATTACCATAAAATTAATAATAAATACGCATACAAAGATGCTACTGCATAGACTCGAGCAAAGACTGGAGCATTGGCTAAATAACTAAAATAAAACATAACAAAATTGACGTTAACTATTTAAAATTTGCAATTCTTAAACAATGAAACTTTAGTACCCGTACACTAGACAAGACCGACCGCAACAACAATTCCCGGTGCCGCCAGATGTTAGTATAACACCGTGGGAGATTTATAATCAACTAACTTTCCATCCCCGCGTACGCCACTCTTTATACCTGGAAATTACTAACACAAGCGCAAACTATAATAAATTTACCTGGAAAACCAACGGAGCTCAGTACACCGATCGACAATACCCGGCACACATGCGAATCTAAGAAGCGGCACTCATCTATTACCTAGCAGTAGGGCCGAGAGCTCGCATAGTAGATTCAAACGCTTCATCTATCACTATATCTGAAACGATATAGTATATCCGAAGCATTGCCTAGCAACCAATAAATAAATAATTGGCTCGAAGAGATGCATTGAGTTATTTGTTAAATGAATTTGGTTAGTTAGCTTTAAATGCAAATCGAACGGTAAAGCCTTAGTAAACAGATCAGCTATTTGATCTTTTGATGCAATCCAGCTAACTTTGATCAGATTTCTAGCTTCACATTCTCGAACATAATGTTCTCGTACTTCGGACATATGTTTTAGTTTATTTGTAGTGCTTACCTGAGAGCTAGATATTGCTACAATATTATCGCACCAGAGCGTCATAGGTAAAAATTTATATTCTATTATCAAGCTGAGTGGATTTGTTAATGCAACCATGCTTTGACATGCTTCACACATAGCTACATATTCGGCCTGACAGGTTGACAAAGCAACATAATTTTGTTTGTGAGTTTTCCAAGCCACAGTATTTCCGAACAATTTAATGACAAACCCACTGGTAGTTTTTACAGTCAGCAAAGCTGGCATCGGAGAACCCTTGTATATCATGAAGCTTACCTATATGCCTTAAACCTCCGCTCTTAGTGTGCTTTAAATACCGACACACTCTTTGGATCATCAACGATCAGGACGTACAGTATTTGCGAGATACAACAGTAAATTCACAATCTCTCTATATCTGATATTCAAGCTGTTAGAGTTATCACTTGAGCTGTGACCATAGGAGTTCTTTGAGGATGTGTATCACTGTATCCAAATGTCTTTAATCTTTTGTCGATATATTTCTCCAGTGTTAACATCATTGTATGACTTTTCCTGTCTCGGTTTATCTCAATGCCTAAGAAGCTCTTAGGCTCACCGAGATCAGACATTTCAAACTCCAGCTTTAATAATATGGTTATTTCCTCGAGCTTAGTTTTATCATTACTGGTTATGAGTATATCATCGACATACACCAAAAGTAGTAATAATTCATCCATTTGTCTCCATGTGAAAATACATGGTTCCGAACCATGTGTCTGTAGTGCCAGCTTAACTGCTGTTTCTGTAAACTTTTCGTATCACTTCTTTGGACTGATTTTCAATCCATAAAGAGCCCGTTAGATTTTGCAAACTTTCTTACTTCGGATTTCTGATGAACACTCTATTCCTTCAGGTATTTCCGTATAGACTTCACTGTCTATTTTTCCATTCAGAAAAGCAGTTTTTACATCCAGCTGTCGAATTTCAAAATCAAACTTATTAGTGGCAGTCCGGAAACAAGTGCATACGTTTCTGCCAAGTTGTATTTGTTTCGATGTTTGAAACCTCTTATTACCAATAGATCTTTGTATTTGATTTCATTATTTAATTCAACTATTGTTTGTAGAACCCATTTAGAGTCAATGATGTTTGTAAAACAAAGAATCTATCGCTCGATAATAATATTAATATACTAATGAATTTATCTATCTGTGAGTATATTAATATTATTATCGAGCGATGGATTCTTTGTCTTATAAAATTTGGACTTCTGTCACTAACAGTCCTTTGCATATTTCCACTAAGTTAGGTTTCAGGAGTAAGTATGAGAATGGAAACTATTATTTCCTTACTCCGTACGGAAATTTGTGGATATATTTAGAGTCTTTTCTTATAATGTTCCTATTTCTTCCACTAGATGGATCACAATTTTTCCTGATCCACTAGTTTAATTTATCATTCTTTTCCATAAGTAACACTCATTCAAAAAATTTTTTTGGCTCGAAGAGAAGAATAATTTCATTAGTATATCAATGATGTTTGTTTTTTCACTTTCTTTTCTCAAAGGTTTATCAACGATTTTCCAAACTTCATTTTTCTCCATGGATTCCAGTTCACTTTTCACGGCTTTCTGTCACTCAAGCTTATTCTCAGAGCTCATAGCTTGCCTGTATGAAACAGGATCTCCATGTATTTTAGCAATTAAAACACTGATTACATTATCTTCCAGTTGTCCGAGATCAGATTCAACCATGTTTGACTCTACTGGTAGCTCGATTTCCTTCTGCTTCCTAGGACGCCCTCGTTTACGTTTTTCTCCCTCATTTTCAGAGATCGGAACGATTTTATCATCATTAAACTTAACCAACCATGTTTCCTTGTTTACTGCCTGCAGTGTGTCGTTCCAGTATTTGATACTGTTTTTATTGTATTTGTTGCCGAAGACAATCTTTTCATTAAATCGAACATCCCTACTTTCATAGTATTTGCCTTCTTCCTGCTTTAAAAACAAGTATCCTGTTGGTTTATACCCAATTAAAACTATTCTTTTTCCCAGCTGATCTAACTTAGGTCCAGTTTTTCTTTGTACCTTAATATAGGCAATACTGCCAAAACGTTTTAATTGATTTAAATTGAGTTTTAATTTAGGTTCAAACTTGTGTGAAGAGGTGGTACCATATCATTCGAGCTGTAAGGTGTCCTATTATAAAAATATACAGCGGTACTCAGAGCCAGGTCCCACATATTCTCAGGCAATCAAGTATCATACATAAGAGCTCTCGTTTTCGTCTGAATAGTTTGGTTGAACCTTTCAGCTATACCATTTTGTTCTGGTTTATCAGTAGGCCAAGCAATAAAGATTTTTTCCGTAAAGTACATAAGGACTGGAATCGGCCAATGCCATTCGGTTGTACGTGATGCGTACTTTAAATAAACCTATAAACCTCTCGTGAGTTTTATAATGTGCATTTGTTATAAACAAAAAAGAGGCAAAAAAGTCATGTTTTTTTGGTTTTTTGCTTATAAATCGAAAAATACGGGAGCAAGGATAAAACAACAAGAAAGGAAAATTATGTAGTATTCAATTACAAAGAAAATGCGCTATTGAAAATCTCGGTACGATTAATAGAAACTGAGATAATTAGAATGAAAGGGTTAAAATATGCCTTTTTTGAAAAATTGTTTCTCGGCCATTTTTTAAGCTAAAGACTTGAAATTTCGTGAATAGGAAGGTATACGTAGGTACTTTATACGAAAAAAAAAATGAAGACTGTAAAGTAATTATTTTTTGTGCTATTACGATGCGAAAATTTGGGCGACCTAACTTGCACACGCTTCAAATGAGACAGCTGTGGTCCGATTTTAATTTTAAACAGCGTTTTTAAAAGTTTACAATTCGCGCAATAAGATGCACTTTACCGATCGTCTCTAACATATGTATAAGTATGTTAAAAAAGCGGTCAAAGTTGGGCAAAAACGCCGAGCGCGCGAAGAGTGAGGGAAGCGCTGGACATGAGGGGAAGTGTGTATATAGCTATACAAGCGCGCCGCGCGCACGAACTGCATCTTTTCAGTACGTTTTCTCCGGAAGTACTGCACCTATTTTAATCATTTTTTTTTAATTGGGGGTATTTTAATGCGATAATTTCAATTCTGCATTGATAATTTATTATTTAAAAAAACTTACATAGATACAGCGCTGAATATCCATGTAGCATTAAAAAAAACTTCGGGAATCGTATGAATTTATTAAAATTTAGGATTATTTTGACGCAAATAATTAAAAGTGATTATTTTATATAAAGACAAACATATTTATTTACAAATACAATATAATTTACATTGATCGCTTCCGTTTTCGTTGCGAAGATCCTTCAACATTTACGTCGTAATTACAAATTTGTTCATCGCGGATATTTATGTCAATGAGGAGTTCGAATAAACAATTTTCAAACTCTTCCTCTTCGTCGTTGTCATTCTCGTCATCAGCTGTAATTATCTCGTCACTACCCAAATTAGTGCAGGATTCTTTAAGGCAATGCGCGCAAAGGTTGCTGCAGGTGACGCCATTCTTTCTGCACGTACAAGATGCAGTGGCGCACCCCTTTTTGCAGCAACATGAAATTTTTTCCAGCAACTGTTTAGGTATTGGTGGATCAGTAGTTCCTATTGGAACTAAAAATTTTCAAGAATTTCGAAATTATCTGGGTCATTTACAATAGAATTTTCGAATTTTACAGTCTCAGAATACGAGGCGCACAAACCTACATTATTTAAACAGTCAATTAATCCGCGAGCCGCAAATTTTGTGTGAATTAAACACGAAAGACCTAATAAAATTGACGAGCCAAAAGATCGTGGCCTTGCGTTTGAAATTAAAATATGAGCCGCAGTCAAAATTCTGTTATCCCATTTCTCCCACGAGCCATTTTTGGGTTTCCGTTTATGAGTTTTTATTAATGTATTAAGAAATAATAACAATGACTCCGGTACATCATTCTCAGAATTCTGTAAAAAATTCGACGGCGAGTTATAAGTATCTACATTATATTTCTTAGCGCGAATATCTTGCAATATTAAATGCGCTGCCATTTCCACGACCCTCAATTTTTCCTCTTCAGTGTCTTTTTTTTTATTCATATACCACGCATCTTCTAATAGATTTCCTAATGCTCTTTTAAAACAAATTAAAATATCGGTTTTCGTGGAATGAAAAATTATTTCGTTGTCAAAATGATCTTGTAAATGATGCTGAATAGTTAAAAGATTAGGAATATCGGTTTCTCCATTCAAATTCACATATTCATCTAAAATAGCTTGCAAAGAAAACTGACATTCGTCGCTATTTTCTAGTAAATAATTGATTATAAAAGATAAGATATTCAGAAAATCTTGAGATAGTTTTGAATTATGATCTTCATGCGGACGATAGTTGTTTAAACGCCTAAAACAGTCTTTGTGATACAATACTTTGTTTTCAGTGAAATAATCATCATTCTTCTTTTTTAAGAGAAATAATCGAGACAATGTAACGTCTCGTATTTCTGATTCATCTAAATTTTTCGCATCGACTATTAAATTACAAATTGTGGACTTTTTCCTCAAGTGGCAAAATATTTTGTTACTATTGCAAGGCATCGAGCACAGAAAACAATGTGACGAAAAATCGAATTCCCGGTTTGTTTTATGCATCTGTCGCCGTCTTTTTGCTTCATCAGCCGCTTTTTTTAATGCTGTTTTTATCGCCGACTCTCGCGTATAGGAACTTACACAATATTTGTGAACAGTCATTTTCTTCTTGTTGATAGTCGCAGATTTCTTGTCCTTACGCTTCAAGCTTGCCTCAATCAATTTCGAGATACATCGTTCATACACGACGATGGATTTGGAGTCTTCTAAAGGCCCGTCGCAAATTGGGCAAATTTCCCTTGCATATTCCTCATCGTCTACTTGCATTACATCGCTGAAAAATAATATTTATGTTTAAATACGAAACGAAAATAACTTTCATTGTTAAGAATGAATTGCAAAAGCAGTAGAGAAAGAGAGCTTCAATTTAAACTGTAGAACATTGAAATCCGATTATTACATTGCGAGATATTCGTACTTAAACAATATGATCAATTTTTCAAAAAACATGATTTTGTAAAATAGAAAAATTACTCGGATCGATCAGAAAACGATCAGGTATTTTATTTAAAAATTTATCGATGTTTTCACAAAAAATTAACATTTCATACACCAATCTAACAATCCCATTTTAATACTAACAAATTTCAAAGCAGAGGTCTATTCATATAATATATTGGATTAAGAGATAATCCGATAATGGTCCGACGTTAACGGATTATCTGTAAATGACACGGCAGTTTTCTATAGGCAGTGTAAACAAACTTGCTCCAAACTTTAATTACACTAATCGGATACCGTTATACCTCACCCAATCTAATTTAAACATTTTGGAGCTAGCTTCAACTGTGCTTCAAGAAACACAAAGTTTAAATTTTAATTTGTAACAGTTATAGAAACATTAATATTTACCTAGGATTTTTTGTTTGAACGCCTTCCTGCACTTCCTCATTCCCCGTATCGGATATATTTTCGCTATGCCTGAAATATAAAATTATATTTATGAAATGCACTATACACAGATATAAAAATCCATATAATTAATATATTTATAGTTTGGTGTAAAATACAATAACTATAATATTTCAAATTTCCAATTTCATAAAAAGTATACTGTTTAGATGCACTACTTTTTTAATACATTCATTGCGTAAGTTTGTGAAGAACCGAATAAATTAAATAAATTATTACTATGATAAATATTTACCTGCTATTTGAAGATGTTGATGGTTCGTTTATGTTCAATCCACCAGCTGACTCCTCCATCATGCTGGTTGGACGTATAACACTCACAGAAATATATCGTTATTTATAAGAATATTTTTACACTGTAAAGTAAAAATAACGCTACGAAATAATATCTTGTATATGAAAATACGACGCACAGTTTTGATGCTTCTAACGGCTACGAAATCTGCTCGGCAACTGAGCAGGTCAAAAGGACCGTTAGCGTCGGTTTCCCTCTCTTCCAAGTTTCAAGGCTATTAGAAAAGGCTATTGAAATACAGCTGCTCCTCTACGAAACGAGGAGGGGCTGTCGAATACAATGGCCTTTCGGCAGATGTTTCGACATTCATCTATTTCAAATGTATATGTATATTCAGCGCTGTATCTATGTAAGTTTTTTTAAATAATAAATTATCGATGCAGAATTGAAATTATCGCATTAAAATACCCCCAATTAAAAAAAAATGATTAAAATAGGTGCAGTACTTCCGGAGAAAACGTACTGAAAAGATGCAGTTCATGCGCGCGGCGCGCTTGTATAGCTATATACACACTTCCCCTCATGTCCAGCGCTTCCCCCACTCTTCGCGCGCTCGGCGTTTTTGCCCAACTTTGACCGCTTTTTTAACATACTTATACATATGTTAGAGACGATCGGTAAAGTGCATCTTATTGCGCGAATTGTAAACTTTTAAAAACGCTGTTTAAAATTAAAATCGGACCACAGCTGTCTCATTTGAAGCGTGTGCAAGTTAGGTCGCCCAAATTTTCGCATCGTAATAGCACAAAAAATAATTACTTTACAGTCTTCATTTTTTTTTCGTATAAAGTACCTACGTATACCTTCCTATTCACGAAATTTCAAGTCTTTAGCTTAAAAAATGGCCGAGAAACAATTTTTCAAAAAAGGCATATTTTAACCCTTTCATTCTAATTATCTCAGTTTCTATTAATCGTACCGAGATTTTCAATAGCGCATTTTCTTTGTAATTGAATACTACATAATTTTCCTTTCTTGTTGTTTTATCCTTGCTCCCGTATTTTTCGATTTATAAGCAAAAAACCAAAAAAACATGACTTTTTTGCCTCTTTTTTGTTTATAACAAATGCACATTATAAAACTCACGAGAGGTTTATAGGTTTATTTAAAGTACGCATCACGTACAACCGAATGGCATTGGCCGATTCCAGTCCTTATGTACCGTCGAAAATCGTCCTTTTTTTTGCTCCGTTGCTTGGCCTACAGGACTGGCTAATTGTAACTCAGCACCAAATTTATCGAGAACTTCCAGCGTATATCCACCTGTAAATTCTGTTTCTTGATCGCATCTAAGCCCATATAGCACCTTATTATTGAAACAGTAGTCGAGGAAGCCGGAACAATAATAGTCCGTCTCCTTGCTTCTCGCTTCTCCTTCCCCCGCCTGAGATTGGCCGGGGAAGAAACACATTTCGATCTATAGGCTGTTGTGCTCCTCTATATTTTCCTGAAGAGGGTGACAGTGTTCACCGAAACGTCGAAACAAAAGGAAAAATGGTATAAATTAATTTTTACCTTTTTCCCAACACTTGCCTCGGAGAGATCGATAGACTCTTTTATATAATAATATTGTAGTAAGCTTATTCAACATTCCCAAAACATTAATATATTATATACCTTTTATCGATTTTTTCGAAAAAATTTCTTCCCTATTGAAATAATACAGCAATGTTATGGTAACATTGCAGAATGTTGTCACAACGTTACTGGAATATAATATCTTACAAAGGGATTAAAGAAAAATGTTTAAAAAATATTTCTCCGGTCGGGATTTGAACCCAACTCCTTTCGCTCAGTAGACTCGCTCGTTATCCACTGAGCTATTGTTTTGTTGTTGTCATTCAAGTTAATGTGTAGGTTAAAATGAAAGATAAACGAGGGCCTTTAAAATATAACCTAGGTTCAAAATTATTTGGCAACAACAAAACAATAGCTCAGTGGATAACGAGCGAGTCTACTGAGCGAAAGGAGTTGGCTTCAAATCCCGACCGGAGAAATTTTTTTTAACCATTTTTCTTTGATCCCTTTGTAAGATATTATATTCCAGTAATGTTGTGATAACGTTGTGCAATGTTACCATAACATTGCTGTATTATTTCAATAGGGAAGAAATTTTTTCGAAAAAATCGATAAAAAGTATATAATATATTAATGTTCTGGGAATGTTGAATAAGCTTCCTACAATATTACTGTAATATTACTTTCCATAGATGGGTCCGAAATACCGATCGAATCGATGTAATATTAAAACGGACATTCGACTTCGCAGCAATGTTGCCTGACCGTGGCCAGCTGGTTACGTAACCTTCCCGCAACATAATTGATCTTACTTTACTTACCAAAGCAACATTCCAGCAATATTCCCAGAGTGTTGGGTGCTATATGGGAGGTAACAGCATTTGGAGTCTTTACCAAGTAAATTCCTCGAGCTTTTTATAAACGACTCCAAACAGTTTCCAGTATCGGACTTATTTTTCATGGGATACGCCATTGCTAAATGAGAATAAGCATCTATAAATACAGATATAAATTTGTATTTTTTAGGATGTGTCGCAGAATTAATAGGACCCATTGTATCTGCATGAATAATCTGCAGCGGTTCACTCGCTCTTTGTCTAATCGAACTAAAAGGTAGTTTGTTGAATTGTGAAACAATGCAAACTTTACAATCCAACACTGATTCATCGAATTTAATTTCTTGAATACCTTTGATATCTGGAAATTTCTTTTGGAATTCTATTAAGTATTTCAAAGATGCATGTCTAAGTCTGACATGCCACAACATAGACTTATTGGTATTGAATTTATTGACTCTATTATCAGTGTTAGATTCATAATCTGTATTATCAAATTCATCAGATTCATTTATACTACAAATTTTTCTATCGCTTAACGTAGTTTCAAAATTTGAATAACCAGAGTACAGCTCATTGGTATTTAATTCTGTTTGCATTGTTTCATTAATTTGTTGTTTATCAGATTGACCAGTAATATTATTTTCCAGCTGTTAAACTCCAACTTGGTCAATAATTTCTTTTTAGACTGTTTATGATTTTCCGTATTTTCGACTTCTATTTTCTCTTCGTTTTGTAAGGATATTCTTTGCGCCTTGTTGAACTGTAAGCAATTACTTTACTTATTCCTGATTTTAAAGGAATTTCCGTCTCATCAATTTTATCCGTTTCCAATTCTATTACCCAAAACGGTTTTTCATAAATTACAGAAACATAAACAGTATTTGATTTTGGATCAAAAATATCAATTCTCTTATTATCAAGATAAATACTCAAGCCTTTATCAACAAATTTTCTTAGTGATAATAGATTCTCTGACAATGATTTCGCGTAGATTCAAGCATAAAACATCGTTACTACTCATGCGACCAGAAACACTACTAACTCCCTTCGATTTCCGAGTCCGCCAGAAATCTGATCAATTGATTGTCACTAGATTCAGTGGTGTCGGACATATTTGCATAGAAACCTGCGCACTTACCTGAATTTGCATTTTTATTCATTTCATTAGAAGGTTTATTCTGATTTTTCTTTCCTCACGAGTTTCCACGGTTTGAGCCTTTATCGAGCTTAAATCTCTTAGCATTATCGCCTTTAGATGCATCCGTGCTAAAACGTTTACCCCGACGAAAGGTTCCGCGTTTGCCACCCCGGAAAGAAAAAGAATTTTCATACCTTCTTTGATTCTCATTTTCTTGAAGAATCTTTTCCAGCTGTTCTCACATTTTGCCAGGCCTTGTACAGTCGTCGCTTCTGTGCCTCGCTGCTAGTTCCTCCAGCTGATGTCTCTCGAGCTGTTTCCTGCTTTATAATATAATCTTTTAATTGACTCCTTGACAACAGTTTGGCCGTTGCATTTTTATTTAAAAATTCTGTTTCTTTGACTTGTGGCAGATTTTAAACAATAGCTTAAAAAAATGCATCTCGAATTTCTGCATCGGACAAAGGTGAAGTGTCAGGCAATTTATTATATAACCGGACTATATTATCGAACTTATCCCAAAATGCGGAAGCCTTTTCTTTATTCGGACTGTATTTAATGTTATAGATCTGTTTTCTCAAACTTGCAGTAGATACATTTATTTCATTTTCTATAATCCGTTTAATTTCATTTAATAAGTCCTTTGGATCATTTATGTTAGAAACTTTATCATAATATGACATATTAATTCTATTAATAATAAGATCTCTAACTCTAACTTTATCTTTTTCAAACTTGGATTCGTCGACATCACGAGATGTTACATTTGAATCAATTACATTCAGATTTAAGAAAATCTATAAATAAATCTATATTCAAGCTTGTAGTATGTTTATAATCTCTACGGAGAGAGGATTGAGAATTTGTCAATTCAATTTTAATTTTATGTGTGACACATCCGGTGTCTCGATGTAATCCAGCCTTTTGTATTTCAGCTCTTATCAATTCGGACACATGTTCATTACTTACAGATTTTTCCGCATTTTGAATTGATAACTCCTTTTTAAATCGAGCTGATAAATCCTTCTCCGATTGAGTTGGCAAATCCTTTTCAGATCGAGCTGGTTTATCATTTTTGGATTGATTTTCGTCCCACTCCTCATCTTCGACCCATCGTTTGACCTGTCCATCAATCCACTCGACCTTCTCAGTTACATAACGTCTGCAACTAGCAAGCTCTTGGACTACTTCATAATACACTTTATTGCATTCATCTTTAATTTTGTCATCGAACTTGCTTATAGTAGCTTCTGCTACTGTCAGACGCTCCATTAACTCTGAAAATGGATTTGTTTTGTAAGAACTTACAGTTGGTGACAATTCAATCTTCAATTGACACTTAATTCCAGAATAACTGGAGTTCATAAAATCAAGATTTTTCACTGATTGTGAATCATTTAATTTTCCAGCATACAAATCAAGCTTTGGATCTAAATCGAACTTAGAAATTTTCCCCTCCTGACGGCTTTTATTCAGTCCCAAATTTAAATTTACCACCTTTTGGGATTTTATAATTGGAGTGGGTTTACCTTGTAACCGAGAATCGAACATAGCTTCCAATACTTTTAGAGCGGATGCATTAGACTCTACGCTTCCAGCTTCATCAAGCTTATTTAACTCAAGCTTGTTGGCCTCGTTACCGTCAGAATTTTTTATTTCATCCAGGGGTTCAGACGTTTCTTGCCGACTAGAAACAAACTCGGCCTCCAAGGCCTCTTCAGTTCGAACTCTTTCAATTTCTCTCTTTAGAAACTCCAGCGTAGATGGTGATAAACTAGAGTTATCTAGAAATATTATCAAAAATGAGTTATTTATATTTGACGAACAACATTCAAAATAAATTCCTCAAAGTATTTAAGGCAATTTTAATTAAGCACACACTCAAGTGACGAACACCAATCAATAGAGTATGATTACTTGCCTGACCTATGATTGGTCTGTAAATTTTTCAGTACACGCAGTGTAGCAGCAACAACATACACAAAGCTGTATATACCGGTCGACAGTATTACTTGTGACTGAAAAGCATGCTTTTAGAATTTCTTTTGAAATTCATTACGTATGTATACATTTTAATTTTAATCCAACTACTAACGTTAATAATTCGAGCTTTTACCTATTTCGTATTTATGACCACTTGGCGTCATAATAAAGATACATCCAGCTTCATTTAATTCTGGGTAAATACATTCATCCGGGTGTTGATCGCAGACCCCCAGTTCCTGATCTTGAAGTAGCAGAAAAAGAGCCACGTTCTTCTGATCTGTTTAAGTTAATCAAATTAATCAGACATAGTCAAATTTTATTCAAGCTTAAAACAAAATTTATACAAGCTTTGAAATTCAAATTAATTTAATTTCAACGGTTTGCAATTTTGTTTTAAATAAATATTTTCTCGGCTCGAAGGATCCATTCGCACTGAGATTTATTTTAAAAACGTACATGTATATGTATTCCAGCATTGTATTAAATCGAGCAATTTATTTCGCATGTAGTTTTGTGTTGAAGGTTAAGAAGAGCCTTTCATCACGCTTACACATACAGAGATCGTACTTGGCGTGTCATCAGCCCGTATGGATAGCTACGAGTCGGCGCTCTCTAGTATTTACACGCGCTGCCGAGTCAGTTTGTGACGAGTTCAACGCCAGCGCCAACACCAGCGCTATCATTAGCCGTATACTCGCGCTATCCCTCTCTACATATATTCAATATGGCGTGACGTCATTCCGTGCAAGCGACCACGACTCGGCGCGACCGGACTCCGTCGCTTTCGCACGCTGCCGAGTTAGCTTGCGACAAGTTCAGCGCTTCAGCGCCAGCGCCAACGCCAGCGGCAACGGCAGCGACAGCGGCAGCGCTAGTAGTCGCTCGTTTGTTTTCCAAAACATCGATAAAGACGCGCACGATTCTCCGAGTTTGTACTACTTCGCGCCGTCCTTTCGGACTTGATCGATTTTCTTTTACTCTCACCTCTTATTTTGAGATCGTGCATAAGATCTAATCTTTTCCTGTTTGCCATTCTTTCGAGCTGTCGGTGGCGATGAAAAGGAACAAATCAGGCTGATGATGAAACAAAGTCCAATGTGATAGAGCAGATAAAACGAAGAATCAAGATTAGCAAATTTCAGGATCTCGGGCTGCGTCGCGTCGTGCTGTACTCCTTCGTAACACGATGAGTCGAGTCGAGCTGAATTTTTGCACTTACTCAAGCTAAAAGAAAAACAACACTAAAATCACAGTCACACGCGAATTTAACCTTCTGCGCAAACACAAGGCGAGCTAACCTGTTGAGGTTTTATTTTGTGCCGCGGAAGTAAAATTAATAAGACATAAGATTTTACTTGTTGTATACTTATTTAATATACAAATAAATCGAGCTGATCAAACTTCAGACTTTAGATAATTAAAATACAAAATATAAATTCGGAACTCTCTCTCTCTCTCTCTCTCTCTCTCTCTCTCTCTCTCTCTCTCTCTCTCTCTCTCTCTCTCTCTCTCTCTCTCTCTCTCTCTCTCTACTAGTCCGTTGGACAACTGCCGGTTTCGGCTATTACGGCAGCAAAGGCGAGATCCATATAAAAGGAGTAGGGGAGAGCGAGCTTGATGTTCAGCTTGAAGCTGTTCGCTGCAACTCAACAAAAATTAACGTTCTCTCTGATTAAATTGTTAAATAACAAAATTTATTTTTCAATTTTCACATTGCAATGGTTTTTATAAAATATGATCTTTATTTATCGGATTAGCCCTCAAAGACGACTTTTTAGTACAGACAACGTAAAAATTGAAGCCCGATCTCGATATCTTTAAATGGCGTCTTGTTGCAAAATTATTTAGCCGAAATGTTCAAATTGATGTCCAATTCGATCCAGGAACGATAATTGAATCATACTACGTTTAATCGACAGCTTATGACGTAATTAAGAAACGGTAAAAATAAATTTTCTTAATATTAATATTCAGCAACATTTTTAATAAAATATTTTTTTTATTTCGGCCAATTTTTCGCAAATTCTTGAAATGGAGGAAAAGCCACGCAGCGGCGAACACAATGCATAGACCTTAGTTGTAATTTGATTATCTCAGTAACCAAAACTGCTATTGCAATAAAAATTTTTTTCATTTAACGTGTTTTTTCCCAGCTTTAATGTCATACTAATTAAGTTATCATAGGTACAATGCAAACACCGCAAATTACCAATTCTTCTGAAAAAGAATCTTTTTTGGCTAAATATACAACCGTTATACGTATGTATTGCGCTACCCAACGTTTATATGATAAATTTAAATATTTTTATGATTATAACAGTGCAATGCATGCATATCAAGGTTGTGTTTGTAGCTAAAAAAGATTTTTTTTCAGAAACATTGGTAATTTTGGGTGTTTGCGTTGTACCTATGAAAATTAAATTAGCATAACGTTAAAGCTGAGAAAAAGCACGTTAAATTTAAACAAATTGTATTGCAATGGCAGCTTTGGTTACCGAGATAATCAAATTGTAACTAAGGTGTACGATTTCTGTTCGCCGCCGCGCACCATCGCGCCGCCCGGCCGAAACAGCCGCGCGGCCGCGCTCGCTGAACTCGCATTGTTCTTCGGTAGTTTCAGATCAACTAAACCATGTAGAGCTATCGGGTAAAATGTAATCATTTAGAGTATGATTTCAACAAGCACTATGCTAAATTTCAAATAGAAATATCAAGTAGTTTCCGCGTAATCGTCGGTTGAAAAAATTGTTGTATCTCGACTCCTATTGGTCCGATCTTAACAAAATTTATATGAAAATTCATTGTTTTTGACGCACTTTAAGATGCACTTTAAATTTTTATTAAAAATGTTGCTGAATACTAATATTAAGAAAATGTATTTATAATATAAGCTGTCGATTAAATGCGGTTGGATTCAGTTATCGTTCCTGGATCGAATTGGACATCAATTTGAATATTTCGGCTAAATAATTTTGCAACAAGACGCCATTTTAAAATATCGAGATCGCGCTTCAATTTTTACGTTGTCTGTACTAAAATTCATCTTTGAGGGCTAATCCGATAAATAAAGATCATATTTTATGAAAACCATTGAATGTGAAAATTAAAAAAAAAATTTTTTTATTCAAGAATTTAGCCGGGAAAAACATTAATTTTGCATTTAGGAATATATGTATCTTATAGAAAATTCAATGCTGATCAACTTTCGTTCCCACCTTTTTTGCGTAAATTGAGTAATAAAAAAGTTAATCAAGAAAAACTGAAAAAAATGCATTTTGATAACTTATTTTGCAATAATAACAATGCTATTTTCAGTAAGTAGCTACCAACATGTTTCAGCGATAAAATAAACTCTTGCACGAACTTTCTGGTGAAATCCTAGGACTCCCGGACTAGATATCCAGCGATACTAGCGGTTACACTTAGAGCCTTCAATCCTGCAGGAATATTGCATTAAATTCAATAATAAGAACAAATTAATAACTCTATGGATAACGAGCAAGTCCACTGAGTAAAAGATATTCGGTTCAAATTCCGTCTGGGAACGTTTTCTTCACTTTCTTTATATTTTTTATATTTTTGGTACATTTTTAGCTATAATTAGGTTCTAATCCCATGTACGGGGCTGCACACGGCTTCACGCGTTAGCATATATTCATATATATCAGTGACGAGAGTACCTAAGTAAACCTGAATTACACGTGTTTAGTCGTGTACAAAACCACGTATCTAGATTTATTGCAAACGATAAAATTCTTGAAATCTTGAATTCAATATGAAATTGTGGAAAAATCATGTCATTTTTTAAATTGTTCTTTGTCATTGTTAATAACATTTTTCGAAAATTTAGTTTACACCATTGAAAAAGAGCATGAGTAAAACTATAAAATACGTTCCGCTTGAATTTTTCAATCGTGAATTACATCAGTTATGAGCCCTCAGAAAGCATATGCTGGGAGTGGCGTTTTAGGCCCAGAAAAGTGTTTATATAAACTATTCGGTTGATACATTTTTTTATTTAAAGATTATTATTACTATTTTATTAGTCGTAAATTTCATTTATTTTATGTTTATCTGAACTGTTCTATTCTTCGCGGCGAAATTCTCAATTGTGCTACTTTTCGCAGCGAGAATCTCAGCGAGAATCAAAATGTACTCTTCGCGGCAAACTTACTGTGCTAGTTTTCGCGGCGCAAATGAAATGTGCTAGTCTGACGTAGTAAATTGAACTGTGCTAGACTTTATAGGAAGCCACAATTTGTTAATAAATAATTTGTAGAAACTTCGACTGTGTGATAATATTTGCTATTTTCTATAACTGTTTATTTTCCACAAATGTAGATGACTTCGGAAACCTATTGACATTTAAAATATTTCATGAAATGAAACTAGATAAGGGTATATTTAGGTTATAGCGAATTTGTTCCCTCTTCACATATTTTTCTATCATACTCCATTATACATAGGTTAGGGAAATTCCTAAACATAAAAAAATAATTATCGCTCGACTCAAGTATATAAAATGAAAAACATAATTTTTGATCATAGGCTCTTCACTGCATATTTCTACAATGAAGATTTGTATGCAGAGCGGATTCTCAAAAATTTGTCAGAGTGGACTCCTCAGTAAGGCTCTGACAGCTTCGTTAAAAGCCCGCCGCTTACAATTGAAGCTTAATTAATATGGTCTTAGCTTACACCTTTCTTTTTTGAGAGAAAAACCTCGCATACAGAAAGAGGTAGGTGGCCACCTAGCGGACACTTAAAGAGCCGATATTAGATGCTATGGGACTCTATTACTCGAAGTATAGTACATAGAAAAATGACGTTATCGCTCTACTCGAGTAAGTAAAATCAAAACAATAATCATTCAAATCTTTATAAGCTTATTCATTAATCCCAATTTTTTGATTTTGACAAATGATGTTTTGGTTTTTAGCAACAATTCAATGCTCTGCTCCATAAAACGACTTACATGAGCACGGTCGCACATAAAAAACGTATATATCTTTATGAATTTATTGGTTATCGAACTCCGGATTATACTCTTAGTTTTTCTAATGTCAAGGTTTACTTTGTAATAATATATATATATGGGTAATTCCCTGTGAGGCCGACCGACTAAAATTTCTTTTATTTAAACTATCCTAAATCTCTTCTATTCAGAGAAATACAATTCTCCAAATGCTTTTAGATTTTTTTCCATCAAGCCCTTTCGAGCTGCAAGATTCAAAATTTGTGAGATCAGGATCTTTGGCATTTCTTGTCTATATTGAAATATATATAGCCACTCAGGAAAGCGGTTTTCAACAAAAATGTTTAGAACACTGTTTTTAGAAAAGTTTTTCAACTTTTCAAAAAAAATTCTGTCAAAATAATATACATATATATATATATATATATATATATATATATATATACATACATACATACATGCATACATACACACACACACACACACACACACACACACACACATATATATATATATATATATATATTGACAGAATTTGTATATATATATACACAAACGCGCGCGCGCGCACGCACACACACGCACATAGTACATATGATTATTTTTACGCAAATGGTAACACATAAGTAAATGAATATAGTAATAAATACATAGTATCTCTGCATTTTTATTTTTGAAACTGTGATTATAATTTTCAGAAATACATTATACAAATGAAATTATAAATAAACTAATTAAGCTTATAAATATTTTTTTTTAAATGAATCCCACTCATATGAAGTGTTTCTACAGTTAATAATTGGTAAGGTAAAATTTAAAATTTATACTATACAATATTTTAATTACTATATTCAGGCAAAAAGTATTAACACAGTATTATCAATATGTATTTACACACTATATAAATGGAATTTAAACAAATTAATCAGAAATAATATCAATAATTCAATTTATTCTGCAAATACATGTTTATGTATATTACATATGAAAAATGAATTACACAAACATAAGGAGTCTCTACAGTTAATAATTGTTAAGAAAAAGTGTAAACTTTATTCTATGAATTAATATATACACTTTCTACATGTAAACTAAACTTAAATTATTTTAAATATTATTTTCAGGCAAAAGGTATTAACAGAATATTAACAATATGAACGTACAAAGTATATTTATGGAGTTTCAGCATTCCATTAACATTAAGTGTATATAGCTGTTCTTTACATAATATAAAATATAATTAAATACATTATATGTTTGTATTTAGAAATATAAATCTTTATTATTATTTTCAAATTTACAGAATATACTAATTTGAATGAAATGTATTACTTAAAAATATAAAAAAATAATTATATAACATATTATTAACCATGTAAGAAAAGAAAATCAATATAAAACCAAAAAAATACAATGAATTTGGTTAAAATTTATTACACCAACAAAATGTAAACTATATACAAATATTTTTTCATTTGACAATAAACTTTACTGAGAACCTAAACCAAAGATATCCACCATCAATTAATTCATAAAATATAAAATATTCATAAAATATAAAATATTCATAAAATATAAAATATTCATAAAATATAAAATATTCATAAAATATAAAATATTCATAAATTTATAAAATATCATAAAAATATCATTAAATGTCATAATATCATCACATCATAAAACTCCATAAAAACATTTAAATATAATAATAACAGCAATGACTAAATAAATCTTTGATGCACAATTCAACTGGAAATTAACGGTAGTGCACACGTACAATTGCAAAGAAACTTAAATTACCACGTGGAATAATAACTTTATATTTTAGTTGAACTATTTAATTAATAATAAATACATAAAATTTTAATATTGCATATCATCTGCAAATTCATAATAGTTTAAAAAACTTAATGACATTTATTTACACATACCATATCTACACATTATGAATGATTAAAATAATTTGCTTATAACAACTAATAATTTTCTTATAACTAATAATTTTTATTTGTAATTAATAAATTATAAATTTAATATTATTAATTGACATTATATTAACAGTTAAAAGTTAAATTTAGCTATTGTACCGAGCGAGCAGTAGCGAGCGAGGTCACTCTGGCTAGGTATTAATATAAATATTTTTTCCTATGTATTTTAGATGTGTATGTCACACAATCTAAATATGACTTTATCCCTCGGTAGTTGTTTAATGTGCTTGTTGGCTTTATCGATCTCTCTGAGGCAATCATGTGGAAAAGGATTAAAATAAAAAGGCCCTTTTCTTATATGATCAACGTTTCGGCGAACATTGTCGCCCTCATCAGGACACTGTCGAAAGTTTTTATTATAAATATAAATATAAAATTTTTACAGAATAATTTTTTAAAACAATATTCTTAGAGAACTTACATATCGGAGCTGTCGTGATTTTTGTACATCTCAATGATGTTTTTCCCCCGGCTATTTAATAGCGGGAGACGAGAGACGCCGAGCGACACAGTTATTATTTATATTGCTCTGTCGGCTAATTTCTCAGAAGTGAGGAAGTAGCCAACAGCCGTCGCTTATATATAATGTGCACGACTCATGATCTTTAACGCGGTTTTGTTTACAAGTGACGTCACACATCACCTCATCTGTTTGATGTACATAAACAGAATACATGTATTCACATTTAACTTTTCTGTTGGTAAATCAAATGTATGTACACATTATTGAGTTTCTGGGTATCCTCCTTTTTATTTATACCGTTTTTCTGTAAATGTATGTACATCATCTCCGAGATCAGTCTTTTATTTAGATTACTCTCCCTGTCTTTAATACGGTAATCTTTGAAATTGAAAACATGGTTGTACTTTTCTTTATGCTCGGAAATGACATTTTCTTTGGATTTTCTATGCTCCTCAACACGTGTACAAACATTTCTTTTTGTTTGGCCGACGTATGTGGCAGTGCAGTCATTACATTTAAGTTCGTAAACAACATTATTTTCCAAGTGCTTTTCTTTTTTATCTTTACGCTTTACAATAATATTGCACATCTGACTATGTATCTTTGGAATAGTTGTTATGTTGTTACGCCTCAAAGAATGCTGTACACGCTCATAGAAACCGCTGATGTATGGTACGCCAACCCCAAAAGAAAAAAAAAATTTGAAAAAAAGATTTGCAATTTCGGGCTGAGAGTGCGCGGTCATCCTTACTCCGCGGCCCACTACGCCGCGGCGCGCCGTCGGGTTTCGTTGCGCGCATCGCTTCTAATCAACACTCGATTTACTAATCACATTCAATTCGATATATGTATATCAACTTAAAGTGAGTAGTATATGGTGCCACTTTCTGTCAACCTCCCACCACCTCGTCTCGGATCCCCAAAAGAGGGGGAAATCTTGAGGAGGGGGTGTATTCGACAGAAAGTGGCACCATTGATAGACATATTGAACACCCCTCTCTCTCTCTCCCCTCACCTCTCTCTCTCCCATCATCTCTCTCTCCATCATCCGCTCTCTTCCCCCATCATCTGCTCTCTCTCTCTCTCTTGCTCCCTCTCTCTCTCTCTCTTTTTCTTTCTCTCCATGTCTTCTTCTTGTCTCTCTCTCTCCTTCTCTCTTCCTCTCTATCTCTCTCTTTTCTCTCTCTCTCACACATGCGCACAATACCTTTTAGCCGGGGAACAGGTAGGAGGAAGGGGTATCTTGACAGAAAGTGACAACAGACGCGTTGTGCAATAATCTGTACAGATGACCACTGCAGCCCACAAAAAAAAAGTAGAGGAGGAATTACCGCAACACCAGCTGTCGAATGTATACTAATGTGAGCTCGATGCGTCTTCCTGCGCGATGTTTGGGTTCACACCCAATCGCATGTGGGGGGGGGGGGGGGTAAACGAAAGCGCAATAAGAGAGACAGATACTTTTTCACGTATTACGATTAAAATCTGAGAGTAGGAGGTTTTAGGGTAGAGGAAGAGTGAGATATGGGCAGAGGATGGCGTACCAGAATGCGGTATATAGTCTGACCTAAGGATTCTTTTTTTAATAAATAATAAATACAATCAATTTTTCAATAGTTTATTTTACCACATTAATAAAGGATTACATATGTGTTTTAATTTAACATAATTTTATATGCTATATTTATAAAGTTATACATGTGTTCCGATACAATTTTCTTGTAGTATATGCTTAAAATCGTCTATTTCAATATTTTTTAAATAAGCGCATACCTGAAACATTTGTTAACAATAACATCCGTCGTGAGCAATTCTTTTTCATCGCTGGTTTAATAGAATTTTCATCATGTCAACCGAGCAATAAGAAATAGTCGCGCTTGCATGAGTAAAGAATGTACTCGCTGTTATATTACAGCAGTGACATTTTAGAACTGCAGCTCTGCAAACATCTGACTGAGTATCTACCATTTCCAATGAAATCGCTATCAGCAAATTTTTTACAACGTACGAATTTTCTAACAATATCGTCATTCTTGGTTAGATTATCAGAAAAATTATTTATAAACTTCTTGAAACTGATACCCCTACACATATAATGTAAAAACATAATACAATATTGTCCACAAACATCAGATGACGAATCTTGTAGACGTGTCGCATTCCAACGAAAATGCTTACAATTCTTTCTTAATCGGTTAATATGTTCAGCAATAAATGGCAGATTTCCTAAGCTATCAAAATATAAAGCTTCACCCGACTTATTTACGTATATAGCAACCCAATGCATGCCAGGTTTCGTATGATCATCGGTATTCAAGATGATTGCTGTTGAATTGGACCATACTCGAGGTATCTGATCAGCCGGAAATACACCAACAGTATGTGCACCCATGCGTGACAAAATTTTCAATATCTGAAGACTATCCATTGTAAAAATATACCTGAGGCCTGAATAATAGTCAACATCTATTTTTTATAACTCTTAGTACAACTAGTGTATGAGTCCTATGACTAGGCTATATATATATATATATATATATATATAGCCTAGTCATAGGACTCATACACTAGTTGTACTAAGAGTTATAAAAAATAGATGTTGACTATTATTCAGGCCGTATATATATATATATATATACTCTCCTAAAACGACATCTTTGTTCCAAAACACTAACCACTAAAATCAATGATTGCTTGACGCGATGCGTCTATTTCTAAAATATTATCATATTCTGCATAAATTATACAATTAACGGTACTTGTTAAAGGATCATCAAAGCGTACATCTAGACGAACGCTACCGTGTTTAACCAAATTCTAATGTGTGTTATCATTTGCAGACAAATCAGGAGTGAGGTCAAAAGCAAACAGACAATACCCGTTCGGATATGACTGCCGTGTGATTTTATTACCTTCGTTGAGAAAATATATACCTGTGCCAGAAAATAAAGTATGGTAGGCATCAACGTATAAGTTGTTCGTTTTAAAATCTGGCTGTAGTGGTTTCGAAGGTATTTGAACACCATCAATGTATAAGCATAAAAAGTTTATATTAAAATGTTCAAAATTAAAAGGATTGAGCGATCTATCGCCGTTAAAAGCATTGTTTTTTACAAAACCAATTATAATCCGTTTTGTGAATACCATTATGCATGGTTATAGCTTTAATTTCCACTCTTGTAAGAGGATATTTGGCTGTTGTCTTTGAAAGGGCTTGTGCATGTGCTAACAATACACTAGGATTTACTTTAACACGACGAACTAATAAATTTGCCTCCTCTATTTGTACAGAGAAATAACCGGAAGGGTCCATCAAACAAAACTGATCTCTTGATTTTACAAGCCGAACTCTAACCTCCACGCCATTTAATAACAATCTCTCTTGATTAAATACATCTGAATGTAAATGGCCTTTCAAATCAACAATTTTTGTTGCCGACAAAAAATTACGGCGTTCAACAAAACCTTCGTTAGTGGTATCAGTAGCGTCCATAGCCCCAGCAGTGTCATCACTCCACAAAACACTCGTCAAATGCGATGATATACCTGCAGGTCCATAGTTTAGAAGTGTTTCAATGTATGCTCTATAGGCGTAATCATTACTTGATGAAGATACTGATTTTTGATTGAAGAACACATCTACTTAGTTGAATAAAGAATGCATAAAATTATTCACAGGTCCTGTTTTGGCCACTAGTGCTTTATGAGCGGCAAGGGCCGTAGCTTCCACATCAGTTTCATTTATACTACAGCTTAATCGAACTCTGAGACTTAGCATTGTGTGTGCTAGATCAATATATTCATCGCTATTACCAGGTAATACAAACTCTATTGGCGCATCATTTGTTAATGATGATATCGGTTTATATGTCATCCAATGTAAACCTTCTATGGTGGTTTGTGTAGGAGGAATTTCAAATAGAAGTAGTTCCGATTTCAAGCATTCACATGAATGACTATGTAGGAACGCCATCTTAACTATCAAAAATATCTCTAGAAGTTCTTTTCTTTTTTCTCTTACGTTTCTTCTTCTTCTTTCTTCTCAAACCATTCGATTTACCCCTTCCAATTTTCACACGGTTCTTCTTCTTCTTTACACCTCCACTTTTCTTTGTTCTTTTTCGGAGCTTTGTTTCACGTTTTACAATGTTACCAGGGCCTCCAAGCAACTGTAACTGAACCGGTTGGTGATGATAAGCTCTTTTATATCCTGACCCCTCCATCAGCTTATCCAGGTTTTCTTCAGCCTTTCTTTTTAGAATTCCACCAGATTCTCTAATACGGTTTTGAAACGACTCTTTTATAGGTGTGTTTTTCAAACTCACGTCTGACACAATGTTCATCCCTGAACGCAGTGCCTCCTTTCCAACAGCCCTAGCGCCACGTGTTAAGAGCAGGAGTACTCGCCGAAATATACCAGCCAAAAACGAACCGATACCTCCGTGACCTCTCTGATACAGAGAACCTGTGTAAACACGTCCGACTCCTCCACCAATATATCCTGTACCAACTTGTACATTAAAATATTCCTCGTATCTATTCTTTTTTTTTGTTCTTTGTTTAATCACTGATTTTTTTAAAATGTAGTGTTACGGTCAAAGTCCCATAATCAAATGGAATTGGTTGACCATACTGATCTCTTATATCAATTTCAGTAGTCTGAAATGAGTTGAATAACAGCGAATGGTACATTGGAGGGGAGAATGTTTTGATTATTGTAAAACCATATACATAATTATTTGTACTTAATGACACAGCTCTTAACATTCGAGATTGAATATCCCCTATGACGTAAGGTTCACAAATATCTGTATAAATCATTAGCATAGATGGTAGACCATTTGAGAGGTGAGCTGGTCTTTTAGATTCAATCGTGTATTTTTATCGAATATAAGATTCAATGTTTCAAATCCTAAAATTTTTTGCAATTCATTGGATAAGCATAACTCGTGTTGAAATTCGGAACAGGTACTCTCACCACATATTCTTTTGATTGTCACGTATTCACCATTCTCAACTTTAAATTCAAAATGTCCTGTTACACACATTAAATTATTTAATTCGTTCAATAACATATCTAAATTTTTGTAAATTCCAGGACGGATTGTGCACGCATATTCGCTTAATTTGCCCGTTATAATTTCATCATTTTGAACAATTATATCATAAATTTCTTCCAACTGCTTATTTGGTTTATTTTTAACCAAAAGAAATCCTTCTTTAGTATCGGATGACACATGTTGAAACGTCAGCCAATTTCGTACCAGGTCCGCAAAATTTGTAACCAGGCACATGCATTTCAAAAGGAAGTAAATTCATTAATTCATCTAAAGCACTATTCTGATCTTCTTTTTTTCGCTATAAATAATTAGTTCTTCTTCTTCTTTGTTTTGGTCGAAGCGGTTAGCGTCTTCCATTTTTGTGTTCCTATGACTGGTTTTCTTTTGGGAGTAGTAAAAAATTTTTTTCGTACACTAACATCCACTAACGGTGTAGCAAAATCTTGATTCTCATTATCCTCCTGGCTGGCTATTGATGTACTACCGCTGCTGCTGTCTGATTCGTCATTTTGTTGTGTTGGAAAGATAGCAACGCCATCTATTTTATCAGCTACCGTTTGGGTCATGTTTTTCAATATACGCCTATTTCCAAGGTATTCTCTTGGAACACACAAATCGTGAAGCACTTTGGCAAATTGCAAATGCCCTGGTGGTGGTACAGCAGATTTTCTTTTTCTCATAGCGTAATTTATCAAGTCATTAATATTACCATTACTAACACGCTTTCCATGTATGGTAATACCACCATTATGATCCCACTTTATATTATCACTAACGTGTAACCGTTTTAAGAGTTTAGCTGCATTATTTCTGTAGCGTGCTGGTACAGTTTCAATAATAGCATCGTTCCTATGTATTTTCTCATCTTTCTTTGTTTTATTATCTCTGCTGTCTTTCTTAAGACGGTGGTATTAGCAAGCTTTCGAATGCCGCTAGAAACGCAGCGCGAGACCTCAAAAAAAATTTTCAAAAATACAACTTAAACTGTTAATTGTTTATTAAGCCCGCGGTATCAACTGTTATCGAACTCACAATATTATTATAATTTTAGTAGATATAAAGGAATAGAATTATAACCATGTCCTCCGTACACGCATGAATTGAATGGTGTAGCCGAGAGATATAATAGGTCCGCAATGGACATAGGTAGATGTTTACAAAGAGAAGCAAATATAAATAGGAAATATTGGCCGGAAATTATTAAAACGGTAGCTTATTTAAAAAATCGTACCATAGCCAATACAGTAGAAAACAAAACTCCTTATGAAATATTCTTTGGCACAAAGCCAAATGTTAAACATTTAAAAATTTATGGTAGCAAAGTCTTCGTCAGAATCCTAGAAGTAAAAAGAAAAAGTAAATGGAGTAGTAGGGGCGCGCGACTATCACGCCGAGCTGGTCCCACGCCACTTGATTTACCCTTAGTCGGTAAGGTAGATTTGCTCAGTGGGTAACTCAGTCGATAAAAGTAGGTCGCTATAAGGCCCCGCCAGCAGCGCCACCCAGTCACGAGTTCGCCAGCCCGCGATTACGCCAGTCTCCCCACCCAGTCGCGAATACGCCAGTCTGCCCACCCAGTACGCCAGCCTCCTCACTCAGTCGGTATGGTCCCAGCGAGCCTCTCCACCCGGTCGGTATGGCCCCAGTCTCTCCATGCAGTCGCGAGTATGCCAGCCCGCGCCAGCCTCCCCACCCAGTCGGACATAAGTACGCCAGCGGTCTCCACTTATCCCGCGACCACCGCGCCAGGCCACCACCAGCGTCACCTCGGCGCGGGTCCGCCACCACTGCGCCAGGCTACGAGTACCCCCATCACCGCGCTGAGAGTGTTCGCGCTAGGCCGCGAGTGTCCCCACCACCAAACCTCTGCGCTCAATCCTACGAGTACGCTTATCTTTATAGTTGTAGGAGTTATATAAATAATTAGAAAAATATTTGTGATGTTAAAGTATTATTTATTATATTATTTTTACAATATCCTTAAGAACTGTTTACAAAAATCCTTATTCTATGATAATATTTTTTTTTTAAACTAAATGAAATTCAAACTTTTTTTATATATATAAAAATCCTTATTCTATGGTTATATTGTAACGTCTTATGACGTTATTTATTTTGAAACAAGAAACAGTCATTTCAAAATTCAAATGACAGCATTGATTATGTCAATGCATTATGAAAATTTTATAGGAAAATTTTGATTTTAAAATTTAATTGAAGTTTGAGAGATTCAAAGTAATTATTTTTACAAATGCTATCAAAAGGTACCGAGTAGGGCTGATTAGATTAGCTTCTAGTGTTCTTGATAATAATTCATAAGTAACAAGGTGTATGACATATTTGATAAGTATAGAAGTAGATGGGATTACATTTCACGATAACGGCGACTGACCGCTTAGGAATGCCGCGTTAGCAAAATGTAAAGACTGCCGCGAAACAGTAATTAGATATATAGGTCAGTATACAACTGGGTCATTTAAAAGGTTGGAATTGTTTTTGTTTTTGTTTTTAAAGCTATTAGGAGTATATAGTAAATCGCTATTTGATTTAAATTGATAAGCTATTTGTTCTTTGACTCGGATTTAATTGTGGTTATTATATGTTGAGAATTTGGAGAGTTTGTGAAGCATGAACTTCTCTTTTGCTGTAAATATTAATTATGCCAAAATATTCAAATGAGTGGCAAAAATAATGATTCTAAAAAAAATTCAAACAGAACAATAATTACTAGAAATCGTTTAAAATCAAATCCTGAATTAAAGTCTTCATTAAGTGGTCCGTTATTAGATAGTATTTTTAAGAGAAGTTAAAAGACTGTGAGGTCTCCTCCAAATACAACATTAAAATCAACAGAATCAGCAAAAAAAGTATCTATACAGCAGGATACAGGTGTCATTAGTGATAAAACAAATGAAGAGAGTCAAATTTTAAATTCAACACAGAATTGCACTTTACAAAATAATGAATTAATAAATTTTTCAATTGAAGAGAGTCATTATTCTGATATTGGGGGTTTTGAAACAGAACAAAGTATAATTACTGGTACATCTAAAGATTGACAATATACATTGGATGAAGGTTATAAATCAACAAATTCAAATTTCTCTGTTGCTAATAGTAGTAGTAAATAAAATATTGATCATTCTGTAATTAATCAGAGTTCGCTGATAAATCAATGGGAAAATTTTAACATTAATAAGTATATTGAAACTCATGAAATTAAATAAAAGTCTGTTGAAGAAAATTTGAGTTTTCAAAATAGAACGGAATTATTTCATAACGCTGGTACAGTTTTTACTGATAAACAAAAATCGGAGAATTTAGAACGAGATCTTGTGCCGGAAGTTAATATAACTGCAATTTCTAATTTACAACTTATTGATCTAAACATGACGGGAAACAGGACCGATCAACAAACGGCAGGTAGACCGATAAATTGTAGTTTAAATGAAATGATTTCTTTGATACCGGAATACAATGGTAAAAATATGACACCAGCCGAATTTATTAGAAAAATAAAGAATTTAAAAAACCTGGTGTCTAATGTTAATGATGAAAGTATTACGAATATAGTTAAAATGAGATTGAGCGGTGAAGTAGGCCAAGCTTTGAATAATAATAATATTAAATCTATCGATCAATTATTGAAATCTATAAGAATCTTATATCCTATTCAAAATGATATTCATGAGTTATATGCAAAATTATGTAGAATAATGCAAGTAGATGGAGAAGGTGTTTTATCATTAGGCCAAGCGCCCTAGATTATTTGTGGACATAAAAACGTCCAGGCAAAGGATACCGCCATTCGATAGAGAATGGAGTGTAAATTAACCCCATATATTTTTGGACAACAATTTTTTGCGGGAACATTGTTTATTATCAATAATAAGTTGCAAAATGCACTTTTATTTCATTTTTTGCATTTAATTCGTAAAGTAAGCAACTAATGCAAAATAATCAAGAGAGCTAAGTTGTAGCTCTTAAAATTTCGAAGAAATTGAGATATCGAAAGTCTCTATCCGATTAATAGGTACGGAGAAAAACTAGGAAAACCGAGGAAAAGTACCCGAAATCAGTGTTTTTTTTTAAATGCATAAGTCGGCCATTTTTCAACTTTTAGGCCTGAAATTTGGAATGAAGGGAGAGTTCAATGTATATTTTAAAGTCACGAAAAATTAGCGCTCTGAGACAATAACTTTTTGTTTAATTAACATTTGAATTTTTATTATACTCAAAAAGGGCACTTTTGTTTTCGCGGTCAGGAAAAATTGGAAAGGGCTATTGAAATTTGGAACATCGCGTTGAATAGCTGATGATTCACGCAATCTATCCAAAAAAAAGGTTTTCGAAAAACAGATTATAAGTACATGAAAAACGTACTCGAGCGTCAACAAAAACGGCCCGTAAGTAAGGAGAAAGCGTATATATAGATATAGAAGCTTCGCTGGCGTTCCCCTACTCTGCCACTGCTGCCGCGCTCTCGGCCGTTTTTGTTAATATATAAATCGTATAAGGGAATTACTATATAAAATAAATGAAATAAAAGAATTAGAAGACCTTACTAATGAGGAAAGGCAAAGATTTATGCAGCAATTGAATAATGATGCGGCAATTAGTTGTAGAAAAGGTTTAAAGCCTGAAATTAGATATGAGTTAGGGAATGAAATTACGATTGATGATTTAGCAGTAAAGGCTATTGCTATAGAAACTGAAATTAATCAACGTAAACATTCAGATTTCAGAACAATTAATAATATGTATGGGAATGATATAGTTGTAGAAAACATTATTCCAAAAATAATGACTTGTCAATTCTGCGAAGCTCGAGATCATGAAGCATTATTTTGTCGGTTAACAGCTTGTATTTATTGTAAAGAAAATGATCACTTTTCGGATAATTGCCGATTTGCTAAAGATAAAATTAGATTAATTTGTAAATTTTGTACTCATACGGGACATTCTATTAGTACATGTAGACTAAATAAAATCCAAATTAATCACTGTCAATTTTGCCAAGAAATGGGGCATAAAGGACCTCAATGTTCAGTAGTTCGTAATTTTGAAATTTGTCACAAATGTAAAAAACCAGGTCATGATCCAATTAAGGGGTTATGCCTGAGTTAAACCTGTAAAAAAGACATTAATAAGTAATGGGCTGAAAAAAATTATTTATTCATAGTATGAAAAAAAATCTTTCTCCTACTTAAAATGTAGGTATTTAACATATTTTTAACTATTTTAAAAAAATGATATATCTATACTTACATTGTAAACAATTACATTTATGAAAGACTAATTTTCAGCACTTTTTTCCCTTTGCCGCAGGATATCTCAAGATCCAGATGATGAATTGACACCAGACAGGATGGAAAATCTCCTTAATATGTTTCTTCACAGCTTAAGCGGAAGACTTTTCTATCAAATATAAATTATAAATATTTAGTAACTCATAAATTGATTATATTGGTTATTATAGTGAATATTACATATATTCACAGGCGTAACATTGACTTTTACCTTGTATTAGTCAATTCTGCTCCGCTTAAGCTGTGAAGAAACATATTCAGAAGATTTTCCATCCTTTCTGGTGTCAATTCATCATCTGGATGCTGAGATATCCTGCGGTAAAGGACCTAAAATCATAAAAATGGCAAAACTGAGAAAAATGCATTTAAAGTTTATCAAGACACTTGTGTATATTTAACTGGTAGTACTTACATGAACTGCTTGGCATATTTTTCTTGTACTTTGGCATAAGATACCTGTATATTAAGGTGTGTATGAAGACCCGGGTGCTGTACATGTAGATATACTAGTATCGAAAGCTGAAATTGAAATGTAAGTTTTTAGTAAGCATTCGCAGTCAGCATATTTTAGATGAATATAATTATTGTCATTCCTTACCATTACTTTATAGGATCATAAGCAATTACAGTAGACTTTGAGACCATCATATGCATCTTCACATAGACTTCTTATAACACATAGGCATCTTCTCGTACACAAGAGATTTATAGCCCATATACCTGAAACAATGAATACACTCACAAAGAACAGATTCTTTACAAATAATATGTCGTTTATAGTACAAAATACTTATCTAAAGTTGAACACTAGTGAGACTCAGAAGTTATCACAATAGCACAACATCCAGCTTGCATTAAACTACAGACAGCAGACGAAACAGCTGATGTCTGAATGCAATCTCGACTAGGTCGGTAAAACAGTGATTTCCTTTTCTATATGCTGTAAGGTGCCATGTTTTTAGGCGGTAATTTAAATTTGCACATATCTTTAATTAAAAAACTAAATTTAAATTACAAAACTAAATTTAAATTCTAAATTTATTTTATTTTGAACATTCAAAATAAAAAAAAATCTACGATTTCATAAAAATTAGCTATTACAGTACGTAATGATTTAGTAAACAATTTGTGGTTTTTTTGTTTAAATAAAATTGCATTTTCAAAAAGAATTTGTGAACACATTGAATGTTACATTTTCTACAAAAACGCAATTGTTTTGAATAATCAAAAGCGCTATAAGACAAAAAATGAACAATACGCAATTTTGAAAAATTGTATTTTTTTGATATTTTGCCTATAACTTTGTAACAGAATTCTTTCGGGCAAAAAGGACTAAGACAGCTCATTCTACAGTAAATTTGCTTTAAAAAAATCAAATAAAAAAAATTTTGATTTTTTTTTAATTTTAACTCAGGCATAACCCCTTAAATGTGTTAATTTATCTGAGAATGGTAATTGTACAATTTGTAATAATGTTGGACATTCTCCACAGAATTGTCCGGAACAATTTTGTTCTAGGTGTCAAAAAAGGGGGCATCCTACAAAGTTCTGTAAACTAGGTGAAAATAGATATAGATTTTGTACTATTTGTGAGGCTATGGATCATGTTGCTACCGATTGTGAAGTAGCAAAAATATTAGTTACAGAAAGTAAGGCTAAGCAAAAATATAAATGTCAATGGTATAATGAATCTGGCCATACTGTTAAATTTTGTTGGAAATTAAAAGGATTATTACAAAATGGTAATAATGATTTTAAGAAAAATAATTATCAACAAAATTTTCAGCAACAAAATAACAATAGTTTTAATAATAAAGCTAGTAGAAAAGTTTGTGAATATTGCAATGGTTTTAATCACGAAGTAAAAGATTGTAGAAAATTACAGGCTTTGACATCAACGGTGGAAGAAAAATGCGCATTTTGTTCACAGATAGGCCATACTGTTAGTAATTGTGAGAAACTTAAAATTTTAGAACAGAAAAAGGGAAACGTTTGTTCAGAATGTAAAGGTATTGGTCATACTGTTGCAAATTGTTTTAGAAAACAGGGAAACTTCAAATCTCTTCCGGGAAGGAACGCGTAAGAAGAGATTTAGAAAATAAGTCGTTCCAAATTGAGGTAAATAGAGAGAAAATTTTTGAAATAAATAAATTTTTAGAGTCAAAAGATAATGGTAATTTAAGTAATGTTGATGTTATAGCTAATATTTATGTTTTAAAGTTAGAAAATTTATTACAATATACTGAAGTACAAGATGCAAATTCTAAGGCTATTTTTAAGTTATTAATAGATAGTGGTGCTCAATTAAACATTATTAAGAATAACACATTATTATCTAGGGAAATAGATACTGATAATAATATCCTAACATCAGGAATTACTGATAATGCTTTGAGAACTTTATGTTTGATTAAATTTCCAATTAATAAAATATATTTTGATTTTCATGTTGCTCCAGATGAGTTCTCTATTCAATTTGATGGAATTTTAGGAATTAAAGCTTTATTACAACAGAAATTAAGATTAGAATAAGGGTTATTTGGATATTAACGGGCAAAAATTTCAACTAAAATCAATTATTAATAAATATATTAATACATATATAATTCCTAAACAGGAAATAAAAGAAGCTATTACTACAATAATTTTTGAGGAGTGTGAATTTTCTGAATTAATTCCTGATTTTGAAATGCATTGTGAAAATGCAAAAGTAACTTTAGTTGTAAATAAAAATGTTGAAAGTTCTATTATTACAAATTTTGATTTAAGAAATAATAGTGAAAATGTTTCTATTTTTAAAATTCATCAGAAAATTAATTTACATAAAGATTTGAAGTATATATTAAACAGAGTTAGTGAAATAAATGATAACTTGAGCGAAATGAAAGCGAATGATTTTAAAATTGAGAATGATAAAAGCAATTTAATTGAATATTTGAATGATTCCAAAATAAATATTGAAAGTTTTATTGGTAATATAAAGACTTGTTTAAGGAAATTCGAGATTGATTTAGATGAAGAATTGATTGATGATGATTATCCAACATTTTGTAAGATACTTAAAGATACTGTTGAATTTGATTCCAATGAAAAATTATGTAAATCACAAAATACAATAAATTTTTTAATATTTGATATTGAAGATATGCCTTAAAATTTTATAGGAAATTTCAATTTTGAATTACCTAAAGATGATGACACTCTACATTGTGGTTCTATTTCTTTAATTACAGAAAATGAAATTGATTTGATAAGTAATGAAAATTTTAATGAAAAGACAAGACAACAATTACTAAAAAACACTGTTGACTTAAGCCATTTGTCTAATAAAAAGAAAAAGATTATTGAAAGTTTAATAGTAAAAAATAGTGATATTTGTTGGTTAGAGGGTGAAAAATTTGGTATTTGTAATATTGAAGAACATGCAATTAATTTAACAGATGAAAAGCCAGTTTATGTTAAACAATTTCCGTTAGAATATAATTTAAAACAAATCGCTATAGCTGAAACTAAAAAATTAATATTAAATGATTTAGTAAGATCATCTACTAGCGCATTTAATGCACCTGCTTTTGTTGTTCCTAAAAAAGGTCTAACTAAAGATGGTAAAAAAATGGAGATTAGTAATTGATTATAGAAAATTAAATGCTAAAACTATTCCAGATCCTTATCTTTTATCTAATATCACTGAAATTTTTGATAGTATAGGTAAAAATAAGTATTTTACTACTGTTGGGGTTTTTCCTTGTGTGCCGCAGAAGTAAATAAATAAAACAGAGAATTTATTTACTTAATATAGTTATTTATTATTAATCAATAATTGAGCTTTGTATTTGAAGATAGTAATTAATGGAGCTTGCTCTCTGATCAAAGTCCGTCGGACAACTGAGCGGTCTCGCCGCTCCTCGACGCTCAGTCCTTAGGAGTGGGGGGGGGGGCTCATAGAGCTTGGTGCAGGCTGAAGCTGCTCGCTTCTAGATCCTGCTACTCCCTCCCGAGCACTTCCAGCAGATCCAGCTAACTTGTTTCTCCTGTAAAGATGAATATATCAATTATTAAAATCAGTATTAAGAATTAAATTAGTCAGCTTTAAATGTAAATCGAACGGTAAAGCTTTGGTAAATAGATCGGCTATTTGATCTTTCGAAGCGATCCAGCTAACTTTGATCAGATTTCTTGTTTCACATTCTCGAACATAATGTTCTCGAACTTCGGACATATGTTTTAGTTTATTAGTGGTATTTACCTGAGAGCTAGCTATCGCTGCTCTATTATCGCACCAGAGTGTCATAGGCAAGAAATTACAGTCTATAATCAAGCTGGGGGAATTTGTTAAAGCGACCATGCTTTGACATGCTTCGCTCATAGCCACATATTCGGCTTGACATGTTGACAAAGCAACATAGTTTTGTTTATGCGTTTTTCAAGCTACTGTATCTCCAAACAACTTGACGACAAATCCACTGGTCGTCAGTGAGTTTTTACAGTCAGCAAAACTCGCATCAGAAAACCCTTGTATGTCATCAAGCTTACCTGTAAACTTTAAACCTCTACTCTTGGTGTGTTTTAAATATCTACAGACACTTTGAATCATTAACCATTCCAGCTTAGTTGGTTTGATCTGATGTCTGCTCAGAACATTTACAGCGTAAGCTATATCAGGACGTACAGTATTTGCTAGATACAATAGTGAACCCACAATTTCCCTATATCTGGTATTACCAGATTTTTCCTCGAGCTGATTATCGTCTTCCTCTCTTTCTCTTCTCTGACGATTTATTACTTGTGCTGTGACCATAGGTGTTCTTTGTGGGTGTGCTTCACTGTATCCAAACCTTTTTAACATTTTGTCGATATACTTTTCCAGTGTTAGATTCATGACATGATTTTCTCTGTCTCGATTTATCTCAATACCCAAGAAGCTCTTAGGTTCTCCGAGATCAGACATTTCAAACTCCAGCTTAAACATTTTCGACATTTCTTCCAGCTTACTTTTGTCATTACTGGCTATAAGTATGTCATCGACATAAACCAATAATATTAGTTGATTCTTTCCTTGTCGCCAAGTGAACAGACATGGCTCAGAATTATGTGCCTGTAGTCCCAGCTTGACTGCTGTTTCAGTGAATTTTTCATACCATTTCTTCGGACTGATTTTTAATCCATACAGAGTTGAATTTTGCAGACTTTCTTATTTCTGATTTCTGCTGAGCAGTCAACTCCCTCAGGAATTTCCATATAGACTTCACAATCTATTTTTCCATTCAGAAAAGCAGTTTTAACATCCAGCTGTCGGACTTCAAAATCGAACTTGTTGACTAGAACTAACACTGATCTTATGAGTGCAAGTCCAGAAACAGGGGCATATGTTTCAGCCAGGTTGTATTTATTTCGATCTTTGAAACCTCTTATAATTAATCGAGCTTTTTATAAACAACTCCAAACAGTTTCCGGTTTCGGTCTTATGTTTCATGGGATATGCCATTGCCAAACGAGAATAATCATCTATAAATACAGATATAAATTTGTATTTTTTGGGATGCGACGCAGGACTAATAGGACCCATTGTATCTGCATGAACAATTTGGAGTGGTTCACTCGCTCTTTGTCTAGTCGAGCTAAAGGGTAATTTATTGAATTTTGAAACAATGCAGGCTTCACAATCCAGTACAGAGTTATCGAATTTAATGTCTTGAATACCTTTAATATCAGGAAATTTTCTTTGAAATTCTTTTAAATATTTTAATGATGCATGTCCAAGTCTGACATGCCATAACATAGCTTTATTGGTATTCAATTCATTAACTCTACTACCCGCACCGAACTCGTAATTTACGTTTTCAATATCATCAGACTTATTTACATTACAAATTTTTCTATCTCTCAACGTGTTTTCAAAGTTAGAGTAACCAGAGCTCGGCTCATTATTGTCAAATTCTGTATCTGATGTATTGAAATCGGTCTGCACATGTTCATTAAATGTTTGATTAACGGATTGATCAGTATTATTATATTCCAGCTGAGAAGTTCCATCTTTGTCAACAATTTCTTTTTCAAGCTTAGACTGATCGTGATTTTCCGTATTATCAACATTCATTTTCTCCTCAAGCTTATTTTGTTTAGTATATGTAACCGCTTTGTACGGATATTCCTGACGCCTTGTTGAAATGTAGGCGATTACTTTACTTGTACGCGATTTTAAAGGAATTTCCGTTTCATTGATTTTATCCATTTCCAATTCTATCACCCAAAACGGTTTTTCATAAATTCCAGAAACAAAACCAGTGTTTGATTTTGGGTCAAAGATATCAATTCGCTTATTGTCAAGATAAATACTCAAGCCTTTATCAACAAATTTTCTTAGTGATAATAGATTTTCTGATAATGATTTTGCGTAAATTACATTATTCAAGCATAAAACATCATCACTACTCATGTGACCAGAAACACAACCAACTCCCTCCGATTTCATAATTGCAGCATCATTGTCATTTGCGCATTTTATATCAAGCTGTTTTGAATTATCAAACGTTCTAAAAATCAATTTTGAGTTGGTCTTGTGTTCTGTAGCACCAGAATCTGCAAGAAACCTGATCAATTGATTTTCGCTAGATTCTATAACGTCGGACATGTTCGCATAGAGAGATTCACACTTACCAGAGTTTGCCTTATTCTTTTCATTAGGCTTGTTTTGACCTTTCTTTCCACGCGAATTTCCGCGATTTGGGCCTTTATCGGACTTAAATCTCTTAGCATTGTTGCTTTTCGGTGCATCCGCATTACGTTTACCGCCACGACGATAAGTTCCACGTTTACCACCCCGGAAAGAAAATGAATTTTCATACCTTCTTTGATTCTCATTTTCTTGAAGAATCTTTTCCAGCTGTTCTCCCTTACAGGGGCAATCGACTCGAATATGTCCATCATATCGCTTACAATTGAAGCACATCTTTCCAGACCTTTTGCAGTCCTCGCTTCTATGCCCTTTATTACCGCAGTTGAAGCAGTGTGGCTTTATGTTTTGCGCGTGGTACGTTTTTATTCCAGCTGATTCGAGCTTTTGGCCATGGTTTGTTCCTCCAGTTGATGTTTCTCGAGCTCTTTCCTGCTGTATAATATAGTCCTTTAGTTGACTTACTGACAACAGTTTGCCTGTTGCATTTTTATTTAGAAACTCTGTTTCTCTGACTTGTGGCAGATTCGAAACGATAGCTTCAAAAAATGCATCACGAATTTCTACATCGGACAAAGGTGGAGTATCGGGCAATTTATTATATAATCGAACTATATTATCGAACTTATCCCAAAATGCGGAAGCCTTTTCTTTATTCGGTCTGTATTTAATGTTATGGAGCTGTTTTCTCAAACTTGCAGTAGATAAATTGATTTCATTTTCTTTAATTCTTTTAATTTCATTTAATAAATCCTTGGAATCTTTTGTATTAGAAACTTTATCATAATATGTCATATCTATTCTATTAATAATAAGATCTCTAACTCTGACTTTATCTTTTTCAAATTTTGATTCATCGACATTACGAGACATAGCATTCGAATCAATTACATACAATAGATCTGCAACAGTCAGTTCAGATTTAAGGAAATCTATAAATGAATCTATATTCGAGCTTGTAGTAAGTTTATAGTCTCTACGGAGAGAAGTTTGAGAATTTGTTAATTCAATTTTTATTTTATCAGTGACACTTCCGGTGTCTCTTTGCAATCCAGCTTTTTCTATTTCAGCTCGTATCAATTCGCACAGATGTTCATTACTTACAGGTTTTTCCGTCTTTTCAACCGATAACTCCTTGTCTAATCGAGCTGGTGAGTCCTTAGATTGAGTGGGTCCATCCTTCTCAAATCCAGCTGGTTTATCAATTTTAAATTGATTATTTTCCCATTCCTCATCTTCAACCCATCGTCTAACATGGCCATCAATCGACTCTACTTTCTCAGTCATGTAACGTCTGCAATTTGCAAACTCTTCGACCACATCATGATACACTTTATTGCATTCATGATCAATTTTGTCGTCGAATTTACTAATTGCAGCTTCTGCCACTGCCAGACGTTCTATTAACTCTGAAAATGAATTTGGTTTGTAAGAGCTTATAATTGGTGACAGTTCAATTCTTTTAGGATTCAAGTGACACTTAACTCCAGAATAACTAGAGTTCATGAAATCAGAATTTTTAAGAAATTCTGATTCATTAACTTTTCCAGCATGCAAATCAATTTTTGGTTCAAACTCGGACTTAAAAAATTTCCCCTTTTGACAACTTTTATTCAGTCCCAAATTTAAATTTACCACTTGTTGTGATTTTACGATTGGAGTAGGTTTACCTTTTAACCGAGACTCAAACTTAGCCCCCAATTCTTTTAGTGCGGATGCACCATCAGGCTCTATGTTTCCAGCTTTCTCGGACTTATTAAACTCGGACTTTTTGGCCACATCGCTGTCAATTTCTTCCAATTCGTCGAACTTAAAGGGTTGAGGCCTTTCCAATTATGTTTGCAGTAAAAACATTTAGAAATTATATTATGGAAATAAATTTTACATAGTTACAGATCATAAACCGTTGTTATCATTTAAATCGGCAGATAAAAATTCGCGAGTTCAAAGGTGGCGTTTAAAGCTATTGGATTATGATTATGAAATAATTTATAAACCTGGTAAGGTCAATACGAATGCTGATGCTTTGTCTAGAAATCCTATAGAAAATAGTCAAGTAAATGTTGTTATGAGAGCTCAAAAAGCAAAAGAGTTGAAAGGTTTAAATAGTAAAGAAATTTTGACTAATGATATGAAAATTCAACTAGCGCGCCACATTCGACCTTCGGCCCTTCGGGCCGTCAGGTCTCAGTGGCTTGCCGCCTTGCATCGCTTCGCGTTTTGCATATAAGGCACGACCGACGCTCGCGCTTCGCGCTCGCCCACTGTTCGCGCTTCGCGCTCACCAGATCCCCCTACGTTCGCGCTTCGCGCTCACCTGGTTTGAAATTTTAAAAAATGCTCGCATATTTTTTGTATGTATGGGATCAAGCTCAATTTTGTACTGTCACGATATTAGCATAGGGAGAGATTGTAAAAAAAAATTTTGCTCGATTGGAGTTAATGTCGCAGAGAAAATCGAGATCAACTGAAATTTTTATTTAAAAAAATTAGTTTTAGGGTTTTACAACATATTGAATTACTCTGAACGTATAATGATTATAGTCAAAAATTGTATTTTTAAAATGTCTACAACTTTTATATTGAACGTTTTTATGTGCAACGTAAGCCTAAAAAGTTTTATGATGTTAAACGAATTATTTTAATGTGAAAATTCGATTTTAGCTTGTTAATTTGAATTCTTAGCATTTTCGAGTGTTCAAGTTAATAGGAAAAAGTTGTATTTTTTAAAGATGTACAACATTTCCATTTAACTTTTTTGTGTAAAATGCTTAGAATTTGAGTTATGACCAAAAAACCGTTTTTTGAAATTTAAAAAAATGCTCGCATATTTTTTGTATGTATGGGATCAAGCTCAATTTTGTACTGTCACGATATTAGCATAGGGAGAGATTGTAAAAAAAAATTTTGCTCGATTGGAGTTAATGTCGCAGAGAAAATCGAGATCAACTGAAATTTTTATTTAAAAAAATTAGTTTTAGGGTTTTACAACATATTGAATTACTCTGAACGTATAATGATTATAGTCAAAAATTGTATTTTTAAAATGTCTACAACTTTTATATTGAACGTTTTTATGTGCAACGTAAGCCTAAAAAGTTTTATGATGTTAAACGAATTATTTTAATGTGAAAATTCGATTTTAGCTTGTGAACTTGAATTCTAATCATTTTCGAGGGTTTATGTTAATAGGAAAAAGTTGTATCTTTTTGAGACGTACAACATTTCCATTTAACTTTTTTGTGTAAAATGTTTAGAATTTGAGTTATAACCAAAAAACCGTTTTTCGAAAATCCAAAAAATGCCCGCATATTTTTTGTATATACGGAATCAAGCCCAATTTTACACTGTCACGATATTAACATAAGGAGAGTTTATGAAAAAAAATTTGCCTCGATTGGAGTTAATTTCGCAGAGATAATCGAGGCCAACTGAAATTTCTTTTAAAAAAAATCTGTTTTCTAGTTTTACAATATATTGAATCGCTCTGAATGTATAATTATTATGGTCAAAAATTGTATTTTTAAAATGTATACAACTTTTATATTGAACGTTTTTATGTGCAACGTAAGCCTAAAAAGTTTTATGATGTTAAACGAATTATTTTAATGTGAAAATTCGATTTTAGCTTGTGAACTTGAATTCTAATCATTTTCGAGGGTTTATGTTAATAGGAAGAAGTTGTATTTTTTTGAGACGTACTACATTTCCATTTAACTTTTTTGTATAAAATGCTTAGAATTTGAGTTATAACCAAAAAACCGTTTTTCGAAAATTTAAAAAATGCCCGCATATTTTTTGTATGAATGGAAATAAGTCCAATTTTAGACTGTCACGATATTAACATAAGGAGAGTTTGTGAAAAAAAAATTGGATCGATTGGAACTTATCTGACTGAGATAAACTTATTACAACATAATTAATTAAAAATACATGTAAAAATAAGCATAAAGAGCTCTCATTTGAACAATTGGCCGGTAATCGCGAAAGTAAAAAAAACGTTTTTTTGTACATATAAGAGTTGTATTCTCCTAAATTTTCAGCCTGATTGGTCGAAAATTGGCTGAGATATCGCTGGTTACAATTTTTGCGATGATAAAACTATAAGGCATTCCCGCCTTGCGGTCGTGCCTAAAAATTAAATGAGGATCGAATTAAGCAAAAGCTAAGGAAATATATTAGACGAAATAAGGTTAAAAAAACAATATTTAATGATAAAAAAAAATTACATCAAAGTGAAAATAAATCTGAAAGTATTGTATTTACAAAAAAATCTATAGAATTTAGGAAAGATAATTTAGTACATTTTATAGATAAAAATAAACAAGCATTACATAGAAATACAAGTAGATTTATAGACAAACTTAATATTACTTTGAAGGGAATTGTGAATGATATGGAAATCATAGATTTAAATGTATATAAAGTATTTTTATTATGCATAGATGTAGGTCAATCAGCAATAATTCTTAAAAATAATATTTATAAAATTTTTAGTTCATTAAAACAAATTATGTTAAATAAACAAATATATAGTTTCAGTATACCTAAAGATTTGCAAATAATTAATTTAAATTGGATTGATATTGAAGACATTTTATTTGAAGTTTTTAAAAATAGTGAGATTAAAATAATTATTTGTTTAAATTATATAGAATATGTAGATATACATCATAGAGATAAAATATTTCAAGAAAATCATTCTAGTACTATTGGGGGTCATTCAGTTGTAAACAGAACGTACAATAGAATAAGGAGTAAATATTTTTGATGATTGTCAAAGAAATAAGTTGAAAAGAGTAAAAACTAGGCAACCAATGGTGATTACAGATACACCAATTAAAACATTTGACAAGGTTGCAATGGATATTGTTGGTCCTCTAAATATAACTAAAAATAATAATGAATATATTTTAACTATTCAAGATTTACTCTCTAAATATTTAGTGGTAGTTCCGTTACAGGATCAAACTGCAGAAACTGTCGCGGATGCATTTATTAAAAGATTTATTTGTATTTTTAGTTCTCCTAAAATAGTTTTAACAGATAGGGGTGCAAATTTTACTAGTAAACTTTTGAAAGCGGTAGCGAAATGATTTAAATTTTCAAAAATTGAAACAACTGCTTTTTCGCCTAAATCCAATGGCTCGTTGGAGAGAGCTCATCATCCTTTATGTGAATATTTAAAGAATTTCTCTACAAAAAAAATTATGTGGGATGACTTATTGGAATTAGCGCAATTTCATTACACGACAAGTGTGCATAGTGCGCATAAATTTACACCGTATGAATTAGTATTTGCTTATCCACCTCGTTTACCTTCAAGTGAACCTTTGAAAATTTCTGAACGAATTCCATCGTTCAATGATTATTTAGCAAATTTAATTATGAATATGAAGGACATTGCTGAGTTAGCAAGGGAAAATTTAATAATTTCAAAAGAAAAATCAAAGAAATATTATGATAGATATATAAATCCAGTAACTTTTGAAAAGGTGATAAAGTTTGGCTTGTAAAAGAACCAAAACCAGGAAAACTGGAAAAAATCAAAATATTGGTCCTTTTGAAATTATTGAGGTATTAGATAATAATAATATTGTAATAAATAAAAATGGAAAATCAAATACAGTTCATGCGAATAAATTAATAATGTATAAAAAGAAAAACTAATATATTTTGTTTGTTTTAGGAGGAAAATGTTGATCATGAATTTTATTATTTTCATACTGTGTTTCAAATTAAATGGAGCAATCATAGGGTATGATTGTGGTTCCTCTTCACCTAATATAACAACATATTCATTACTGGATTCTGGAGAATGTGATTTTCAAGATGAGCAAGTAAATTCTACTAATGTTGCTATAGAATTAATACAAATAGCTGATTTTCGATTAGTTTCAATTATTCAATGTAAAATTGAAATTCATCGAACAGTTTTTGAATGCGGAATATTTAGTCATTTAATACCTACGGAAAATTCAGAACAACAATATATTAAAGAAATAAGTTATGAACAATGTAAATCTATTCATGAAACTGGGAGTTTTAAATATGATGAGGCGCATATTGTGGCAGATTTAAAGATAAATTCAACTACATCAAAAGGTATAGATAGATTTTCCGAGAAGTGCATCAGGAAAATCTTGCTCAGGTGCTTCTTATGCGGATAGTTTTGGTTCATGGAATAAAGTTTTTGTTCATGGTTTAATTAACATAACGTTAATGCAAAATAATGCGAAAATAAATTTAAATGCAGGCAAATTAATGTTAAGTTCAGGAGTAGTTTGTAAATTTTATAATAAACATTGTATGGATATTGAAGGTGGTTTTACTTTTTGGGACGTTTTACCGCAAGGTGATTGTTTTAAAAATAAGTTTGATATATTATTTAAGGGAATAGCTACTAAATATTCTAGTGATAAATACAAGGAAATAGTTTTCGCGGTTAATTTTAAGCAAATTGCTTTTGCTTTAGTGATAAAAAATACAGAATTGCATTGTGACAGATTACTTATTCGTACCGAACATCCAAAATTATTTATTTTAGAAAAAGATACTAATATGAATGCTTATTATTATGATGCAGATTCTACTTTTGTAGATGTTAATAAGTTTAATTTAGATATTTTTACTTATATAAATTCTAAATTTGTTGATGTTGAAAGACATTTAAGAAGTCATATTAATGATTTATATATTAATTTAATTAGAGAAAAATGTGAACTTTAAAGAAAAGTTATACAAAATTCCTTATCCATTGCTTCCATTTCTTCAGATGAATTTGCATACAATATTATGAAAAAACCTGGCTATATAGCAAAATTGGCTGGTGAAGCAGTACATTTAATTAAATGTATACCAAGAACTGTTAAAATTTTACATCTCGAAGGATGTTATAATCAATTAATAGTTTTAGTGGGTAATGAAACTTGGTTTTTAACGCCCAAGACGCATATTTTAATAAAAAACGGCATGCAGATTGATTGTAATTCTATTATTCCTACATTTTATAAAATTGAGGAAAATTGGATTAAATTAACACCAAAACCAGTATTAACGGGATCACCAAATATTTTGAAACCGGATACTACCATACGATTGCAATTTAAGTCAGTTGATAATTTAGCTACGAGTGGAGTTTATGCGCAAGAGGATTTGGATTCATTGCGGCAACAATTGATGTTTTCTATGGAGAAAGTGGCATTGTTAAATATTGTTGCGAGGGATGTAGCTGGACAATCTACAGGAGAAAATATCTTTTCGGAAAATACACTGACGCATATTGCTGCAAACACTTTGAAAAAAATCATCGATAAATTGACAAGTTGGGGATCATTATCATCGGTAATAATTATGATTTTAATTATTTTAAGTATAATAAAACTGACTATTGATACTATTATTAGAGGATATGCGTTACACGCTATTTATGGATGGTCTATACATTTATTTGGAGCATTATTTAGCTCTATCACGCATTTATTTATTTCATTGCAAAAAACAGATGCAAGGAATTTTAGAAAATTTAAGAAAGGGTTTAATAATAATAATAATAAAGACGATGGTATTATTTTAGAAGAAATTAAGATTGATAGTCCATGAATAATTTCAAGGCCTATTTTAAATACGTGTATGCCTACTAAAAATGCAATAGAAAATACATCTTTTATTCAAAGCCAACCTCCACCTATTCCTGATCGTTTACCTGCACTTTTACCTGACAAAAACTTAAATTCACAGAGGAAATGTAGTATTTTTTCCTTAAGTCTAGATTAGTATTTCTTAAATGTTTATTTTTCTTTTTTTGTGTATGTATATTTTTATAATTAATTTTAATGTTACTGGACATTATTTTAGGCGCCGAGGGAATTACATCTAGGATGTAATTTTCTTTTGTTTCTTTGTGAAGGGAAAATAGGAAAGGATAAGAAAAAGGAAAAAAATAAAAATAATCATGTTTTATTTTAAGAATATAAATATATTATATATTGTTACAGTCATATCAAAAGTCTTTGAAAACCTCGATATAAACACGTTGTGTTGCATTATTATACACTTTCAATTCATAGAACATGAGGCTTGCGATGCCCCATGTGTCGGCTGCAGATTCGTTGGTGTCTTTCTGAAGTCGGTCGTTGCGAAGTCGCAATGGCGCCAAGATCGGGTGTTTATCCAATCCTGAAACTGAAAAGCAAAATAAAAGCATTTAAAAAAAAACAAAGGTTAATATATGAATATAAATAATTTGGATGTTATTATTTAATATTTTTACATAGACGAAACTCCAGCGGCGCTGTTGAACACTAGGTTCAGGAGGAGGAGTACTCGATGTGCGTTTTGCCTTCTTACATTGGCGGCTGTGTTGCTAAAGCTGAAACTGTGAAAAATAATGAAGTTATTATTAGTATTTAAATGTATAATAGATCAAATTTTTACTTTTTTTATATAATACTTACGCAGACTGCGCTACGACGCTTTTGAGGGAAATTATACATATTGTTATTACAAATTGAACATTTCACATAGGATATTTTGCGTTTTATAGCCACAAAACTGTTTATTTAGCATAATTATAAGGAGGTTACTTTATAAGTGCGACGTTTGGATTTTGAAATGTTGATTACATTGCAAATTCTTTGCAATGTCTTAGGCCCTGAGGTGTAACGTCTTAATACGTTATTTATTTTGAAACAAGAAACAGTAATTTCAAAATTCAAATGACAGCATTGATTATGTCAATGCATGAGTTTCGTTAATTGTTACACATTCAAAAGTAAGAGCTCAGCTGACACTGAGCTTGCGAAACGCAGACTAAGCGTTATACTTTTGAAAGATCGCTTTATTGTATGTAAAATTACAAAATGTTTAAGAATTAATATTCAATAATGTTGTAAATTCATAAACTAAGTTTAGTGTTTAAAAGACGCTAAATTGGCGGAGTTTCAATTTATTTATTGTGAGATTTTGGTTTGCTTACTTAATTATTTTAAAGTTCTTAGAAATAAAGTTAATAGTTGTGTATTATATTGCTGTGTTTTAATTTCAAATCCTGAATAAACATTGGATTGCTGTCATCTCAACGATTTTCTTCAAATAATAACAACAGGTTTAAAAATATTCCTGACTATAGGCATTAAATTGAAGTAGTCAGGACTTAACAATATATTTTTAAGTGTATAATAATATGTTTAAAATAGTAATATATAAAAAATCCTCGTGATGACTAGATAATCACACTCAATTCAATTTTAAAGGCAGCAAAACAAATTCATTGTCGAAGTACATTTTTTTATAAACTATGCATATTAAGAATCAATATATAAATATAACTGTAATATTTGAAACCAAAAAACCTTAGCGATATACAATGCAATAGTTCTTACAATCTAATACAAATACCATATAAATCTTAGCCTACGTTGAAGAACACGTGTATGCAAATGTATGAGAGTAAGACAAATTTTTGTTGTGTAAATACTATTATCGTCAATACAACCCGTACGATTATATTTAAAACTAAAATAATAAAAATGAAAAATATATGCGAATTTAAAAAATTTAGTAAATAAATGAAAAATCCGTAAAAAATACAAGTATATTTAAATCTACTCTAATTGTTAACCGAACACACGCACGTAATGCACTTATTTTTAAAAAATAATAAAAGAATTTAGCAAAATTTAAGTGATGCACGATCTTGTCTTTTTATTACATGATAACTATAGACAGCAATTTTTTATTTTTTATCGAATGTCCTTTTATTCTATTTCTAAATAAATTCAATTAAATTTTCACTTAAATATTGTAAGTAGTAGAGGTACGTTATACCCCGCCGACGTGGGCGTGGCCTAGTGGCGCCAGACATCCGGTGTAGTGACGTCTGTGAGGCACGGTATAAACGAGCCAATCAGCGAGCGCGAGCTCGTATAATTATTTTTAATGTAAAATATTGTATGTTTGATTTAAATATATTTTGTACTGAAATAAATTTGTATAAAAAAAAGAGTATTTTGCTTTTACTATTTTTCAGACGATGCGGACAATAACGCTATTCGCGTTGTCAATGACTATGTGATACAGAAAAGCGATGATATGAAGGTGCAAGACCGCATAACAGTGTTTAAATTTAAACCGTTACCACCTAACGTCGACCCTAGCGAATGGATAGATCAAGCTTTTCAGGAGATTGTAGAGCATTTAAAAAAATATGCTAAAAAACCAACAGATAAAATTGGGATGACTGTTAATTGCCCGAGTTTTGTAAATGGTAAAATGTGGGTGTCTGTTAGATTCGTTAAAAAATTAAAGTTTGAGGATGTAATGGATATTTTCGAAAAAGTTAGGCAGAGTAAAAAAAGCGTTGCGATAGACGAAGCGTTTGAATTTAAAACTACATATATTGAGATGGATGATTAATACAAATTATTTTTATGTACAAAAATTTTTATTTACTAATTACATTTTATTAAAAAATAATATTTTTCTATTTACCACCTATGATTAGTTTACACATATACACACTAATAAATTTGTTGTTGTTGCTGTTGCTCTTCCATATATTCTACATCTAAAATATCTACAGTATTCAATGGTTTGTCGCGCGTAAAAATTGGGTGGCGAAGGCCTCGGGCGTCGTGCACAGCGACATTGAAAGCAGGTAAGATGAGATTCACGTGCACAGCGGGGAGAGACCTATGCTGACGAGCAAGATGTAGGCAGAATTCGGTAAGAAGCCTTTATTAGTGAAAATGCCACGAAGACTGTAGCCGGCCGTAACGCGCTTGAATATCTTGCACGCAGTGTCGGTGCAACGCCCGCCGTGCGCAGCATGGGGCCCAGTACAGTTTAGAGCACACAAGACGGCTCGAGGCGACAGTGTCAGAAATTCTTCTTCAAGTTCGTATATCCCCATCGTTTCGTGTAAACTCGATATCTCGTAATGCTCTCCCGTATCGAAAGCCAGACACTTACGTGTATCTTGTTTTACTATGCAGCGCACTGGTTTTCCATCTACTCGTAAAGCAATCATCATCTTTGGCTACATAAAAAAAACATGAAAATTATTTTTCACGCGATAATGAATTGTCGTAAAAGTTGCAGTTTTAATTTTATACCTTTAATTCATGTCTTGATAATTTCTTTATGAGGGGAACACCTGTATCTTCTGTTTGTAACATCCCCGTAACTGGGCAAGAGTAGTACATGGGTAAAATGTTGAAGAAGTCTGTCATATCAGCCTCTAGCCGTGCGTACCTATCATCCTCTTCGATAAGTTGTATGTAAAAGGACGAGGGTGTGTTGAAACAAGAAAGCCGTAGATCCTTGTCTTGATGTAAAAGTGTATCGATGTTACGATAACCTATGTCGAGAAGAGAGACGGAAGCCATTTTTTTCACGAGCGGTGGGGAACTGTCGAGGGTAGCCAGCGCTGCTTACAGTAAACAACTCAAAGCTAATGAGAACGTCTCAGTCATCTCGAGTTACAAGCCCCCGCTAAAAGAGTGGGGGGTGTGAGGCACGTGGCTCGACACTAGCACCACTAGCGGCTAACGTAGCTTTAAAACAGACCGCTACTAGCCTTTTTTAAATTTCGACGCTAGCAAAACAAGCCCCGCTCGCCGCGCCCGGCGCAGCAGCTTGTCCCCGTACCGCCGCCGCCGCCGCCGCCGCTGACTAAATATGCTTGATTCTGAAAAATTAATTTAGTTTAAATTTCGCTATTGCGGTAGAATCATCGTCGCCGACATGAATACTCGTTGGTCTCATCCTTGGACGAGTATAATATGCGGTCCAACATCTTGTGGAAAATCCTCTTTTATAAAACGTTTTTTAAATTTTCTTGATCAGATGGCCAACGTAAAATTTGATAGAATTTTGTTCTACTATGCAGAGTGGCAAGACGGTTGCAAGAGCGAAAATTTTTTTAATAATGGTAAAACTATAGAGTTTCGCCAAGGCCTATCAAATCCCGAGGACTATTCAAACGATCCGCATCTGAAAAAGTTATTGATAATCGACGACTTGATACGCGAAGCTTCAAATCACGTCATCGTGGATCTCTTTACGAAAGGCTCGCATCACAAGGGAATATCGGTATTTTTTATAACACAGAATCTGTTTCACAAGGGAACGCATGCTCGAGATATAAGTCTCAACGTCTCGTACATTGTACTGTTTAAAAATCCTCGAGACCGCGCACAGATCCAACATCTGGCTTGCCAAGTCTACCCCGAAGACCCAAAGTTTTTAAAAGAGGCGTATCAAGATGCAACTACGAAACCTTTTGGCTACTTGATGATTGACTGCAAACAGAGCACGCCGGATGAGTTTCGCTTCAGAACGGCCATTTTCCCCGACGACGAGCACCAAATTATTTACTTACCAAAGTATACGACTAGCTCTCTCGAACAATCTATTTAATGTAAAATAGCCAAACGCGGGGCGGATTCTTCAGTCCTGAAACAACCATGCCGAGGCGCATACAGACGTCTTCTACAGACGGCTCGGATAATAGTAAACCACCATTTGAAAAAAAATATATCGCACTTTTGGACGCTCTCAGACATTCGGATAAAAATCAACGTATAGCTCTTTTAAAAGTCGCCGACAAAAAATTAATTAAATACATTTGCGAGTGTGCGTTAAACGCTTTGCACGGTACAGTGTCGTTGAAAAATCATCACAAAAGTAAACTGAAAAAACACAAAAACATTTTAAGAAAACTTGCCTCTAAAGCAAAAAATAAAAACTCGTGGAAAAGTAAAAAACGCGTCATTGTGCAAAAAGGTGGCAGTTTTCTTCCATTCTTATTGTCACCGATACTAGAGGGTGTACTGTCAATGTTCCGTTAAAATTATTTATAATGTCGAGTATAAAGAAAATGGTATTAGTACCAAAGGAGCAGATCGACAGAACACAGAGGGAGGCCAGCATACCCCATACTGTGACGGTAGCGACAGCGGCTCCTACATCGGACCCTGTAGACACTAGCAGCATCCCCGCTGCGCTTAGGTCTACCCACACTGCAGGAAATCATCTCACACGTTTGGACGATGAAATGAGAAAAATTCTCGATTCGAGAACGTACCCAAACGAGCAAGAACGTTTAAAAGATTATTTGAGTGTTTTACGACGATATTTATTCTTTGTAGAAGAAAAACGCAACGCCACTCTGGCTGTGGAAGTTGCAGACTCGGAGGCATTATGGGACGAGTTGATTATTCAAAGCGTTCCGACGGTTTACAAGAGAATCACGCAGTAGTGTTGAACCACCTGAAGGCCCGCGGCGATCGCATAACCTGGAGTGCCACTGGTGTCGTAACTATCGACGGCGAGACCATTAAAAATTCAAACATTATCGACTTGATGAACGAGGCTGCGCGCTCGCGGAAAAAAATCAAAGCCATCGGTAGAAAAGAGTTTGCTAAATTACTTCGCGATATCAACGTGCCAAAAGAATTTGTAGGAAACCCTGATTTGTGGAGTATCGGTGGCGCCGAGTCGTCGAGCAGAGACTGGAGCAAATTCAGCATCGACGACGAAGACGACGACGAGGCGAGGGACGATTTCAAGACACCGAAAAAACGTTTCAACGAAAGTGATTTTGATCGTCTTATGAATTCAAAGGTTACGCTTAGAAACCGACGTGAAAAAGTGCCTTCCACTTCTACACCTATGAAACGATGGTTAAAAAGTCCGTGAACAAACGTTTGAAAAAACAATTTTTTGATCAGAAGAAAGCAACAGCATTTTCTGGTGCAAGAAATTTGATTCTTAAAAATAAAAATAAAATTTCCCCCGATAAAATTAAAAAGTGGTTTACGAAACACGATGCTTACACGCTACACAAAACTATACGACGAAAATTTCCGCGATTATTTTACAATGTGGAAGATATAGACCAAGTTTGGGAGGCCGATCTCATGTAGCTTACCTCTATAAAAAATCACAACAACGGAATAGGCTACATACTCGTTGTAATAGATGTTTTGTCTAAATTTGTGTGGGCTCAGCCCCTTCGCGACAAAACTGCGCTCGAAGTTACAAACGCTTTCAGAAAAATTCTCAAAAACGATCGTCATCGAGCGCCACACACGCTGCAAACAAATCGTGGAAAAGAATTTGTCGGGAAAACGTTTCAAAAATTTCTCAAAGACAACGACATACATTTTCGAACTGTAAGCAACCCCGATGTAAAAGCCGCGGTTGTCGAGCGTTTCAACAGAACTCTGAAGGAGCGCATGTACAGATATTTTACGTACAAGAATACAAAGCGATATATTGACGTTTTACAACTACTGGTTGACGGTTACAACAATACTCTGCATTCTACGATTAAAATGGAAGTGTGACTTTATATAACGCACACAAAGCCCGAGACAATTTAGTTGCACGCGCGCTACGAAACCAGCCTCGTCGAAAAAAATCAAAATATAAAGTAGGTACGCACGTGCGTATAAGTCGAGAAAAAAATATTTTTGAGAAAGGTGCTGAAAAATCTTGGAGCGAAGAAGTGTTTAAAATTACAAAAGTTTTGAGGCGGCAAGGTTTATTTATCTACAAACTCGTCGATTTACAAGGCGAGGATATAAAGGGTTTTTTCTATCCGGAAGAATTATCTGCTGTACATAAATCGCGTGTTGAGGAGCGCGAGTATAAAATTGACAAAATTTTGCGTTCGAAAGGACGTGGCAAAAATAAACAATATTTCGTAAGTTGGGTTGGATATCCGGATAAATTCAACTCGTGGATACCAGCTGCAGACTTGAATAATATTTAAAAAAATGTATCAGACAAATTTCACGCTAGTTCTCCCGAGCAACAGCAGTGCAAAGTATTTTCCAAATAATACGACTACGTGCTTCTCGACTCGCCTACCCAAAAGGATCGAACTCTACGGGCGGTGGGTCGTAGGCATATCGGAAATACACATTCCATGCACAACGCTGCATCTGCGGCACGAAGAGTGCTCTCTCAAGACGAGCGAGAAGGAGGAGCCTCGATACTTTCAGCACGGCACCTATCCCAACATACGAAGTCTTGTCGACACAATAAACGAGACTCTTGTATTGACGAGCAAAGATAAACTTTGCATGAAATTATTCTACAACGAAAGAGGTGGCTATGTGTCTGTCGGATTACTCACAAAAGATGGGCATACGAAAATGTGTAAAACACCCGAACTATCTCTCCCCGTACAGCGTGTACTCGGATTCGAGTTTGGTATAGAACCCACAGATATGAGCGAGCAGATTGACAATTATCAAATACGTTTCGTAGGTACACAGCCTGCGAGTTTTTCCAGAACAGTTCCGGATCAAATGTTTGTGTATAGCAATATATGCGAACCCTGCATAGTTGGCGACACTTTTGCACCGCTTCTGCGCATAGTCAATGTGGAGGCGAAAAGATTTCAATTCGGTAGTACTATGGTGAAAAGTTTCGACCCTGTACATTACGTTCCTGTGCTCGTAAACAGATTTCAAACGGTCGACATAGATATAAGGGATAACCTCGGCAAATCGATAGCATTCGAGTTTGGGACGTTGACTATTACGTTACACTTTAAAAAAGCAACGGTCTGAGTGATTTAAAAAAAAATGAGTTTTTACACAGTTTACGATCAGTCGGGCTACGGAGGCCGCGGCATAAATCACGTATACGTTGGCTCGCCGCGCATGCGAGGCCATGGCCTAGGCTCGAGGTTTTCTGGAATATTTCGAAGTGCATTACCATTCCTCGCTAAGGGAGCTCGAGCTATCGGTAAGGAGGCTTTACGCATCGGCGTTAACGTTCTCGAGGATATGGGTGAAAACATATCGTTCAAAGATTCGCTTCGAAAACGCGCTAGCGAGTCTGGAGATAAACTAAAGAGGAAAGCTACCGAAAAATTATCAAAAATGATGCAAGGATCGGGGTATAAACGTCTGCGCGCGACGAGTTTGCCTCAGTCTACATTCGCTCTCGCCCCGCGGCGCATCGTTTCACCGCGTCGCAAGAAGCGTAATACATCGGGACAAAACAGAAAAATCAAGAAACATGTAACAAAGAGGCGCATAAAACCTTTGAAGCGATTGACTCGAAAACGCAAGAGTAAGAAGACTACACGAAAGACTACAAAGAGGAGGAGAGAAGGCAAGAAAAACTAAATCGCGTGATATTTTCGGATAATTAAGTGTAAACTGTGACAATGTCGTTTTTACATAGCCATTCGGAGGCGTGCCTCAAGACCGAGCTCGATCTGTTTTCCCTACCCCCCACGCAAACGGCCATAGAATCGAGCAGATGGGTATCTTACAAACCCGTTTCGTCGTTGAGCGACGAGAGTCCGATAGAGTTTTGCATAAATTCTCAAAACGAGGATTATTTAGATCTCGCCCACACAATGATAAAAGTGAATGTCCAGATAACCCCTTTAACGGCGAGCACCGACAAACAAGTAGCCCCCGTCAACAACTTTCTACACTCGATGTTCAACCAAGTTGACGTTTACTTGAATCAAAAACTCGTCTCACCACCCAATAATGCATAACCGTACCGTGCGTATCTCGAAACTCTTTTGAATTACGGCCCCGCGGCAAAGCATTCTCATCTGTCTACAGCCATGTGGTCGTCTGATACTGCAGGCCATATGGACGAGCAGCCCGGCGCTACTGACCCTAAGAATGCCGGGCTCGTGGCTAGGCAGGCATGTCTGTCGGAAGTTTTCTCATAAACGGTGTCGAAGTGCGATTGAGACTTGTGCGCTCGAAACCCGCGTTCTGTCTCATGAACGCATCGGCAACAGAATACAGCGTAAACATTTCGGAAGCCACTCTCCTCGTTCGACGTGTAAAAGTATCACCCGCTGTTTTAATAGCACACGCCAAGGCACTGCCGTCAGTGACGGCAAAATACCCCATCACGCGTGTAGAAGTAAAAACTTTTACTATGCACAGCGGCATAATCGGCGATTCTTTGGAAAATGTGATTCTCGGGCAATTACCTAAAAGAATGATTCTAGGCTTTGTCGATAATAAAGCCTTCAACGGTGAGCGAACGTTAAATCCGTTCAACTTTCAAAATTTTTCAATCAATTTTCTATCTCTGTACGTTGACGGTACGCAAATACCGAGCAAGCCGTTACAGCCGAAATTCGTCAAGAAAAATTTAATGTTTGTCAAGGCCTATCATACCTTGTTCTCGGGTACTGGAATACATTATATGAATGAAGGTAATGACATTGAAAGGGCCGATTATCCCAACGGCTACTGTCTCTTTGCATTCGATCTCACACCCGATCTATCGGCTCATTACGCTGGGCATTGGAATCTCGTCAAAAGTGGATCCGTACGAGTCGAAGTTCGCTTCGATAAACCACTAACTACAACTATAAACTGTATACTCTATGCAGAGTTTGACAACGTCTTAGAAATAGATGCCGCACGCCAAGTCGTAATAGATTATAACTCGTAAGTTTTACACCCTTCGTGGTAGAAAAACGATACGATGAGAATGTGTGTGTGGGGGGGGGGGGGAGCGGAGGCAAGAGAGTGTGCGACCGCATGCTGTGCATTAGTCGCTCCAGAACTCTATAAGCGACACGTGCTCCGCCTCTTTCGTCTACGAGTATGGAGAAAACAGACTACATAATAGACATACAGGCTTTTCACGACTGCAACGGGGATTTTCTTCCAAAAGAGATTGCCGTCTTGGGTGTGGATTGCAACTATCTCGCACATTGGCTAGTGAAACCCCCGTACGATTGCAGCATTCTAGCGAAAGGAATACTCGCCACAAACACATATCTGACGTGCTATCATCACGGCATTGAGTGGTTCGATGGCGAGTCCAATATAGACAACGTCTACAAAGTGCTTCGCGACGTGGCTCGAAGTGCTATGCGTATACATGTGCGCGGTGTACAAAAACAAAAATTACTCGAACGTATTTTAGGCAGACATATAATTAACGTGGAAGAGTTTGGCTGCTCAAGTTTTAAAAATCTCCCTCGCGTCAACGAACATTTTTGCTTTTTTCACGGAAGAAAAAGAGAATACTTTACCTGTGCTTTGGGGTACGTGTACAAGCTACGTTTGTGGATTATGCGCTCGCTATATACAACACACGACGCAACTACAAATAACGACAAGCCCTCAAAAGATACTCTAGACGTCACAAAACCGGCAAAAGGTAAAGACAAAGAGGTAGTCGAGTGTGGTGACAAATTAAAAGAAACAAATATAAAAACGCCAGAGTCGTCGCAGCTTGCAACACCATCCACTGCTAGCGCTAGTAGCGGAGCGTACAGAAGTGCAGAGGACCCGCTCTACGATCACGTGATCGATGAACTCGCTACAGATTCTACAAATTCTCAAAAACATACCAGTGTTGACCGTGGGTGTCTTCCCTGCCGATCGGATTCCGTTTATATTAACGAAACCTTGTGCACTTGTGGTTAATACCGATGACAGCAGCAAACCAGGTTCGCATTGGGTTGCAATCTACATCGACCTATCCGGCGAGGGAACTTTCTTTGACAGTTATGGACTCCCGCCGTCCGACCCAAATCACATCGATCGACTTAGACGAAATTGCCGTGTCTACGATTGGAACATCCAGCAGTTGCAGAGCCTCGATTCTGACGTCTGCGGGCATTATTGTATTAGTTTCTTGTTTCATATATCTCATGGTTACACTCTTTCTCATTTTCTTTCAAAATTTTCAACTGATACGATTTTAAACGATAGCTTAGTTGTCGAACATGTAAATAGTATAAAGAAGCGTAAGCACAATTGTGTCAGATTCAAATGTCGCGAAAAAAGAGTGCTTTGTACAAGCGACCAAATTTGTAAACCGAAAAATTATGTGTGTATGGAATAGCTATAAATACCGTGTACAACTATTCGCGACAGTCATTCCGCCAAGATGGGGCCTAATCAAAGCAAGCCAAACTACGCTCCGCTCATAAATGAAGAGGAGAAAAATGAAAAAAAAAATTCGTCATCCTCCTCCTCTTCGTCAAATTCACAGTGTAAAAAATATACAGAAAAATACTCTACAAATACAAATACAATACCTAACAAAGATGGTTATAAAAGATTTTGAAAATTGTACAATGTGCGAAACATGTAAAACGTCGTTGTAAAAATATATATGTATACCATATTGTACTCATGTGTGTCTAAAAAAGTGTTTTTTCTCATTTTCCTTAATAGCCTCATCCTGTCCCGACCTTTTTTTTTAGTCTCGGAGACGTTTAACCCGCTTGACATATTACACCGATATATACCGGTGTCAAATTTCACTTGAACTCGTTTGAAAAAAAACTTGGATGCTGTATGCAGATGTCAATTTTCCCACAATCGGCATCTTTTTATTTTAAAATATATTTCATGTGACAGCTGTTTCTAATTTGAAATGCATTTTCCGGTCGCTTAAAGTATAGCAGATGCACGCACTTGTCGTGCGGGAGAAGACCAGCGAAGAGCCGGGCTCCCCCTCGCAAACCTCCGCTCGCCTAGTTTCGGGACTCATATAGTATACATAGATATACTCGAGTGTAACGCCCTCCGGGTATAGATATAGTCCAATGCTTTTCCCGAACTTTGAAAATTTTCGTCTGCGCTCTCTCGGGCTCTCTCTGCGCAGGCGTCGTTTATACCGTACCTCTCGGCTTTTCCCGTTCCAGACACCCCCACTCTCTCTGTTTCGGGGAGGCTCTTATACATAGATATACCTGTGCAGCCTCCGCAAGGCAGAGCAATATAGATATACTCCAATGCTTTTTTCTCTTTTTCACCCTCACACACCGCTTGTATTAAAATGGCTAATGTTTTTAATACTAAGAAAAAAACTATATTAACAACTCCGTATAGTAGAATACAGTCAGTCCGCAACGAGCGATCAAGCAATTAACACAACAAAATCAAAAATTTCTTCCAAGTCTTTGTTGCACAAATAGCTGATACATGTACAATGGATCCGTGGAAAAAAAGCTACTCTTCTTCGGGAAAGAAAGGAGAGGAATATCAATCTCTCATCAAATCGGAACGCTTGAATGAAAAAACTTCTGTTTCGTACCAAGAAACGGCTGGGATGAATAATCAAAGCTTGCGCTCTACTCTCTCGCACCATCTGGCATACACTCCAGCATCTCTCTCTCTCTCTCTCTCTCTCTCTCTCTCTCTCTCTCTCTCTCTCTCTCTCTCTCTCTCGCCCACGCACAGCATCTCTCTACCGGGCGGCGGCGGCGGCGCGGCGCGCGGGTCCAGCTCACCACCGCGGGGAGAGCTCCAGCGGGTCCAGCTCACGCGCGGACCGCGAGCTCCCTCCCCCCACCCGCTCGCGAGCTCCCACCCCCCTACCCGGCTCCCACCCCTCCACCCGCGCACGTGGCTGGCGCTCGCTGATTGGCTCGGGTATACCGTGCCTCACTGACGTCACTACACCGGATGTCTGGCGCCACTAGGCCACGCCCACGTCGGCGGGGTATACCGTACCTCTATTACTAATGCTATTGCGGACTCAGCTGCGCAAACAGGGTAATCGCTCTAGAATTCGGTTGATTACCGTGTGAACGTGAGAGAGTAGATTAGGCGAGAAGTTATTTTTTTTTTAAATACGTGGCGACGTTATACATGGATTCTTTCATGGACAGCTTAACACAAAATGTTGTTGCTCAAAAACTAGTGAACCACGCTCTGCTACCATGTTAAAATATGGTGAAAAATTAAGCATTGGAGAAGAGATTTAATATATTCCATAATTACATTTATTTATAATATTTTACTCAGTGCATCTTAGCACTACTACTACCCGATACAAAAGCACATTACAAACTGACTCTCTTAGCGGTCAATCGCTCGTTTATAAAAAGCTGATTTGACAATTCAGCACTGTCCGCATTTCCCTAAGTTCGTTACACTGCTGTGCAAGGCATAAATTTATAATTTCAACAGATACATCTCTTTTAAAAATTTCGGATCTCAGGGATAGACTTGTAGAGCGAGATATTGTATCTATGCGCGGTCTCGCGGATTTTCAAATAGCACAATGTAGGATGCGTTGAGACTTATATCTCGAGCATACGTTCCTTTGTGAAACAAATTTTGCGTTATAAAAAATACAGAAATATCCTTCTAATGAGAACCTTTCGTAAAGAGGTCGACGATAACGTGATTGGAAGCCTCCCGCATCGATTATTAGTAATTTTTTTAAGTTTAAGTAATCTTTTGAATAATCTTCAGGATAGGGTGGATCTTCGCGAAACTGGATCAATTTACCGTTGTTTAAAAAATTTTCTCTCTTGTAATCGTCTTGCCACTCTGCGTAATAGAATATAATACGATCGAATTTTACGTCAGCCATTTGGTCGAGAGAATTTAAAAACTATGTTATAACCTATGATTTTCCGCATGATGTAAGCCCGCATATTATACTTGTACAAGGATATAATCATCGCGTATCTATGACGGTAGGGCGAGAACGCCATTTCACCTCAATTAATTTTTCGAATCAAGCATATTTAGTCTCTTTCTATATTATAGCTTTATGGCTTTATACTCCAAAGGTCGATTAATTTCTTTATTCGCCTCTTTATGCCCGCAGTTGGGTTTACTTTCACTATTCTATAGAACTTCTCGTCGCTGAGAGTTTCTTCTACTTTATTATCGTATACTGAGCGTTCTATTGCCACTGTAACGTTGCCTTTGTCAGTGTAAAAAGCAAATCGTGCGCAACCTTGACCTCATGAAAAAAAGTTATGAGGGCATAGATTCGGACAATTTGGGTTCATCTAACGATGAAAAAATAATGTCCATAGTGAAATTATTGGAGATAATAAGAACAAAGTCAATAATAGCAATAAAGAAACAAAAAATCAAGTAGCGGTATTTCCGTATTATGAAAAGTTTAATTGTAAATTAAAAACGGTTCTGCGCAAAAATAATAGACTATTGATCAATAGAATTAATGACAAATTCGACACATGTATAAAATTATGCAAAGACTCCACTGCTGCAAGCGATATCAGAAGCGTTGTATATAAGACTGATTGCGCCAATTGTGATTCAACATATATAGGCGAAACCTATCGCCCCCTAAAAAATAGAGAATCTGAACACAAACGTTATATAGAGAAAGGTGATCTGTCCTCTCCGATTGCGGTCCATGCATTGGAGACTGGACATACTTTCAAATTTGATGATATCCAAATTATTGATAAAGAACCGTCTACCTTCCGTAGACGGTTCTCTGAGATGCTGCATATTCATGATTTCGACAACACACTCAATCGAGCGAAGGACACTTGCCACCTTAAGGCGTGTTACAAAAATATCATTTCCAAATATAAATCTAGTCCGCACAAGTAATAATGTATTAGAATTTTTCAAAGAAATACGGAGGCTTTGCGTCGGTCGCGAGATATGCGGATCACAGCATGCGAAGAGAGGTGGCATACCGCTCCGTGCTCTCTAACATAGCCAACATGTGTTCAATAATGATTGGCTGGCGGGTCGGAGCGGCACATCCCAGTGGGAAGACCGGGAACCCGAGTTGCTAGGCAACGCTTCGGACATACACATCGTATAGATGTGTGATAGAGAAGCGTTTGAACACGCCGCGCAGGATTTCGGTCTTGCCGCATGGTAAGATAAAGCTACTTTTTAGACGTATGATCGCCGTGTATCACTCGATCCATACACTGAGCTCCGATAGCAACAATGTATTAGTTTATATAATTTACGTTTGTGTTGAATTTTCTTAGATATAAAAGGGCAAGTCGTTTAGATGTAAATTAGTCGAGCGTTGTTCTCCTCCGGTGCCGCATTAACATCCAGCGGCACTGGCAATTGTTTGTAAAAGACGTCTAATTGTCTTGTTAGGCTGTAATATTATTATTGTAAAAATTGACTAGAATAATTATTGTAAACTTGGACTAGAATTAACTTACATTGCTGACCAAGCATATTATTGGCAGCAAATGAATAATCAAAATTAGAATTAGGTAAATATATAGTTTATTATTCAGTCTTAATTATTGAAATTTTGTGACTTTACATTTTTTGAAAAAATGGGTTTTTAGCCCTGAGGAAGAGGAACGATTTGAAACTTTGGCGATCCAACAAATAAATTTTGAAATTGGCTCGAAGACATGCATATATTCATTCACCTACATAAATATTTAGTCTCTCTATCGAGCTGTGGCGGCGGTGGCAGCGACGTGCAATCTAACACACAGTCTAGCTCTGCTCTGCAACAGACAAGCCCGCAAGATCAACCGTTAATTTTTCCAACAGTTGAAATATCCCCTAATTATGCTTACCTGTGGCACGTGCCAATTCCTCCCCCCTCCAACCACCCATCGAACTCGTGCCGCAGTCAAAAAGTGACCCCTCGTCCCCTCGAAAACTGCAGGGGGTGATAATATTTACTCGAAAACGGGGAATCTCTTTTAAAAAATTATCAACTTACGAATTATAGGTAATTTTAAGATTCATCAATTGTTTATTAAATAACGTTACCTTTAAAACAATTAATGCATTTTAAAATTACAGCTAAAAATAATGATATTTTTGCTGTCGGAGGGTAAAATACACGAGCTTGAAACAGCAATTTAATGTATATTGGACTGTGTATCGATACACACCGAATACAATGGTCGCTGAACTCAAGCTACACGTAAACTCTTCAACCGTGTTGAAGAAGCTTATAACCTTCGCGGTGTTTGACCTTTAAAGACTTCCTGCAAAACTCTGCGTAAATATTACTAGCAAGTATTCTGCGTAAATATTGCGGTAGAAATAATTCCATTGTACACGTGAATCTCGTTCTCGGAGCGCTTTATGTTGCAGTGCACGATATGCGGCGCCTGCGTATGCCTATTTTCACGAGAGAGAGATTTGATTTGATTTTAATATATTTTACCGCCTTTGGGTACAACCCTATCTGGCGTCTTAAGAAAATTACAATTTGTTTACAACTTAAAACTAAGAAAATATAAATGAACTTACGAAATACAACAGAGAAAATTATATACATAGTGACATTCAGTAGATTGACAGTGAGAGGAATTCGAAAAAATGCGGACGATTACAATTAGATAAAACTTTTCGCTTTGCGTACATGATATAGTTCCTATAAAGATTTATAAAGATTTTTCACATTTGCATAGTTATTCGTACTAGTTTTCAGCGATTCTTTCGTTTAGCACGCGTAACTCCCACTCCTCTCTATCCCTCTTTAGCAACTCGCGATACAATTTCTGTTTGAAGGCCGCAATACTCATAGAAAAATCTACGATGCCCAGGCTGTTTAGAAGTGCGGACGCTTGGACGCAAAATGATTGCATCCACGCCTCAGTGCGAGGCGCAGAGTAAAGAAAGGCACTGGGAGGGTTTCGCGCGGAGCGCCGAACGTCTGGCGCTTCGTTTAGGAGGGAGAAACGCGATAAGATGTAGGATGGGGTTCCACGGGCCAGGGCACAGTACGCCTGAATGCCAGTGAGGTATTCGTGACGCTTCTTCACCGACAGCCAACCCAGCGCCAGCCGATGTGGTGTTACATGCCCTCGACGGGGGATGTTTCCAACTACGAATCTAACGCATGCATTCTGCACACGTTGCAATTTGAGGGTGCGAGTAGCATCGAGATTGGCGTACACGGGACCTACGTAGTCGAAGTGCGGAAAAATGAGCGATTGGACCAGCTTTTTACGTAGGTCCCGCGAGATGGCACGTTTGTGAAAGCGCAACGAATGCAAGGATGCATACGCTTTCTTTGCGACATGCCGCGCATGGAGCTGCCAATCAAGTGTTGGTGTCAGCCAGAGCCCTAGATTTTTTGCCTCGGCAACATAGGGCAGAGGCATACCGTCAACATGCACTTTGGCAATTTCCTGTAGGTTGATGGCCGACATGAACAATTTGCTCCCAAGAACCATAATCTTACATTTGTTCAAATTGAGTTCCAAACCATTCTCACGGGCCCAACATGCTACTGCTTGTATGTCTGCTGAGAGATTCTCAATACCTGTGCATAAGTCATTTGGAAAGCAGTGCACATAAATTTGAGCGTCATCAGCGAAGAGCATATGATTTGCAAACTTAAGTACCCGGGGAAGGTCATTGATATAAATCGCGAACAGAAGAGGACCCAGCACGCTGCCCTGAGGTACTCCAGAGGACGCACGTAGCCACTCAGATAGAGATCGGCCCTCGTCGACGACTGCTTGCATTCTGTCTGACAGATAGCTGAAAAACCAGCGAAGAGTGGCATTTGCAATGTTCATAGAGCGTAGTTTATACAGCAATTTCGAGTGAGAAATCCTATCAAAAGCCTTCGAAAAATCAAGCAGTGCTAGCAGGGTGACTTTTCGCTTGTCAATAGCCCAGCGTACATCGTCGAGCACGCCCAAAAGGGCTGTTTGCGTGGAATGGCCCGAGCGAAAACCTGCCTGCCGAGGGTCGAGAAGGCCTTGAGTTTCGAGGTAGCTGAGAAAGCGCTGCTGCACAATACGCTCGAGGACCTTCGACGGCTCAGGGAGAAGGGCAATGGGCCTGGTGTCGGAGGGCGAAGACAAGACTTTAGTTTTTGCCAAAGGCACAACGAGGGCTTTCTTCCAATCGTCAGGGAAGGAGGCTGAGGTAATTGAGGCATTAATCAATCGCGTGAGTGGCGATAGGAGTGCAGGCATTGCAGCCTGCAGCATGGCGGCTGATATGCCATCAAAGCCAACCCCTTTAGATCTGCATAACTTAACAGCATCTTCGACATCTTTCTCACTTACAGGAGTGAGAAGAAAGGGCGTTCGAGAAGTATCGGGCCGGCGGGAGCTGCAAGCTATCTCGAAGTCATTTTCGCAGAGTGGTGGATGAGCATTGACCATGCTGGCAAAATGGTTGCTCAGAACTTCAGCACTAAAAGTAGCCAAAGGGGTTGGTAGAGACTGCTTAGTGACTTTCAAATTCCTAATCTCTCTCCATTGAGCATTGAGTGTAGCCGAAGATTCGAGCTTAGATGAAATGTATGTGTTTTTTGCCGTATCAAGCTGATTGGAAACCATACCACGAAGTTGTTTGAAGCGATCGTAGTCCTGGAGAAGACAGGTGGTTCGAGCACGCTTATATGCACTGTCACGCTGACGCATAAGCGATCTTATGGCAGGAGAGACCCATGGTTTACGCTTTGAAGAGAGTTTCAAAGTCGTGATGGGAGCCACTGCATCATAAGTGGAAATCAAGGATTTCATCAGCACACGCTCAGCTTCATTGACTGATGGGGGTTGGGCATAAGTCCCGAAAACAATATCGTTTTCCGGACCTGCCATTAAAAAAGCCTTTGCTAAATATTCTTGGCTCTGACTTGATAGAAGCGGCGCAAAAACGGCATGCACTGCACGATTGATAGCGCCGGGTTGTAGTCGATTGAGGTTACGGGTCTGAATGCTTTTCTGCACTAGAGTTTGATTTGACGTATTCAGCGTCAGCGAAATGAAATCGTGTCCTGCTATGAACAGGGCATCTGATTTTTCATATGCGATCACATTCTCAGGCTGGCTGACAAAGAAAAGATCCAGCCAGGTGTGAGACGATGGAGTACGCCAAAATACATGGTGCGTGGGCTCCGAATTCACAAGAGTAAGCGCGATAGAGTCGAAGGTCTTACGCAGGTGAGCAGAAGAATAACTATCCGACGCCATGTCTATGTTGAAGTCGCCTGTGATGACAATGTTGGAATATTGGGCTACGTACGGGGCGAGAGAGTCGGCGAAGGCTATGGGATAGGCAGCAGTGGGACGGCGGTATAGAACAGCGATAAGAATTTTGAGTGAGCCATGAATTACTTCTAAGATGAGATATTCAGGTGTATTGGCATATTCACTCTCTGAATGTGCAAGTAGATTGACTGTATAGGAATCGCGGATGTAGATTCCTATCCCGCCACCTTCTTTACCCACGCGATCATGTCGAAAGAATTTGTAGCCACTTAGAGCCAGATGATTGTCCGGATATTCGGGCCGCAAAAAAGTTTCTGTAACAGCAATGGCGTTGTAGTCTCCTAAAGCGCAAGTATCTTCGAGAAGAGTAAAATGCTCACGTGTACTGAGCCGATTTACATTAATGTGTCCGAGTTTGAAAATATCGCGTGCTTTGACATGTTTTTTGCAAGCTTTCGCCGCCGAATGGCGTCATGCGACGGATGGTCCTACAGGGGCCAAATTTGCAAGGCCTTCCACCGAATAGATTGGGACGTGTACTGATTTGGCCGTTTTCCTAACGCAGACAACATTGTTTGAAGCGACTGGTTTCGCGTAGCCAGCTCTTTCACACGCCGGACGAGCTTGTCGAAGAAGTTCGTAGATCGGCTTCGGGTATAACTGCCGAAAATAGACTGCAGGCGCTTTCTCGACATTAAACAAAACAGAGGGGTCGATCTTTTTTAGCTTGCACGCGCTTCGCATAACCGTATCTCTAACCGCCGCAGACGAAAATTTAACAACAAAGGCACATGTTTTCACCGATTTCACACGAGTTGAATCTTTTGACCCTTCCTGGACAACAGATGGCACACTAATTTCGACGAACGATGTCGAGTCCTCGGAGGATTGCGTCCAATCCATGGACCACGGGCGGAAACTCAGCACATGTGTCATGAGATTCGCAAGTCCAAGCGCATGAAAAAGACGCGCAACAGCATCGGTGGCTTTAGACGAGTATTGTATTGGAACGCCCGAAATAACAATCTCGCAATCGTCGCACAAGTTCGAGTTGCTAGCAAGTGTGGTTAAGTCCTGACGCACTGCATTAAGTTCAGCTCTATGCTTCTCGTTTGAGGTGGAAATTTTACTGTCCAACTCGTCGAGACGAGTCACAAGTCTATCGAGCATGTTTCTAAATTCATTTGACTGCTCTTTGAATTCCTTATAATAATTTAAGAAGTATTGCGGCGCGCCTTCTAGATTTACTTCTTTACCCGACATAGTTATATACAGGCGAAACGCCAGACAATAATATATAAATGTACACTAGCCCACACTGTACCGCAACAGAGAATAATACGGATTACGCGAGCAATAAGACCTACACAGCTAATTGTAAACATATACAACAATGACCAGCTTAACACTACAGATACAATCTAAATGCTAGACATACACCGAAACATACTATTAAATACACTATTATACGCTAGATACGCACAATACCCATCTACGCTCTGAAATTTTAAAATCGATAGATTAAAGCTAGGAGATGATGCACTGGGCACTCCACTCGGCTCATCCAAATCACGAACCAAAATGAGATTACTCTACACTTTATACTTTTCCCTGCGCTAATAAGAAAAAACGATACGAAGAATTCGGGCACACGGAGCACCGACACAGATACGACTGCTCAAGAAAATGGCACTAAAATAACGAGAGAAGCACAAAATAAGCACACAGGATAATCACACAATCACTCGTGGATCCACCGCTGAGACGTTGGCAGAACGGTTGACTTCACAGTTTGGACGATGTCAGAATGCCAGTTATGACGGGGATCAGATACGACAATAGCACAAGTCACTTGTGATGTGCGATCCTAGATGATGTATTGACGTCAGAATTTGGATACTTGGTGACTGTCAATGCTCCGGTCCGTTCAAGCAGCGAAGCGACGATCGAAGATGGCGAGGCGACGCCGAAAGAAAATTACTTTCTAGTCAGGCCAAAAAGCAGATCTCCCTGGCTCTGTGATGCGAGCCGTGCCATGAAAACTCGCAAAAGCGTTGCCAGCTGGAGTCTGCTTTGCCTGAAAACTAAGAATCTCCAAAGAACGGAGTGCAAAACGGTTAAATCGCCGTCGAAATACGGAGCGCGAAGAAAGTGCTGCTGAACGTACTCACCAGAGAGAGAGAGAGAGAGAGAGAGAGAGAGAGAGCGAGAGAGAGAGCGAGAGAGAGAGCGAGAGAGAGAGCGAGAGAGAGAGCGAGAGAGAGAGAGCGAGAGAGAGAGCGAGAGAGAGAGAGCGAGAGAGAGAGCGAGAGAGAGAGAGAGAGCGAATGATTATGAAGAGTACTATACAGGCGAAGTGTACAGTATTAATATAGTGGTTATCTCTCTTGTAGGTATAGAAGCATGGCGGCTGCCAACTAGAAGTTACTAGATGGTATTAAAGGTTCTTCTACAGTGATTCGTACATTGATATAGAGCATTTTGAATATCGCACGTCTGATCGATTATCTATAGGTGGAGCCACCGAGTGGATATAGACGTTGATGGATTGATCATTACCGATAAAGGGGACGAGGATTAATTGATCAATCAAAGGGTATAGAGGGCAGCAATTAATTTCTTAACCAATGAAGAAATGAGGATTGGAAAAGTGGGCGCTCGGGGTAATCACGGATAGAGGAATAAATTAGTTGTGGAATATTCATAGACCAATAGTGAATTACTCTCAGGAAAAGGACCAATTGTGTAATTCGGCGGCCTAGACGGCGTTTCCGTGAAGAAGAAGGCCGGGTGGGAAAACGCGGCATCCTTCCTCGAGCGGAGCGTCGGCCTCGGCCATTCCGTGTCCAGACGTATAACTGTTAACATCTCTCAGTAATTTTCTTTCGTTTCTCAATTTGCCGATCATTTTCCTGTGGAGTTCTTTTGGATTTTGGGTGGAAGGAGATTTAGGAAATTTCCAGTAGCCGAGTCGAGTTTGGATTTATTTGGAGGAGAATCTGGTTTTTTCCTTTTTCTTTCATTAGTGGTAAAGGATTGTGGTAAGATGATTGAGTAAATATATTTATTATAATATTGTGGTGATTTGGGAAATAGAGAGATTTGGGAAATAGGAGAGAGAAGTATGTTGGAATCAGGGAATGAGTGTTAGTGATTGTTTTTTCCCCTTTTCAGGCGTGATAAATGTTTAAGTTTCGCGTTTCAGGAGGAGCCGAAATGCATATATTCCCTTTGATTGGTTATAGTCACCGTAGAGGAAACTTTCAGGGTCCTTTTTGTACAGCTTGTAACGGGGTTTGTCCGCGTTAAATGTAGATTCTTCTACTTTAATTCTCCGTGGGTTTTAGAAAAAGGAGAACAGGGCAAATACGGAAAACTATAAAATGAAACACACGTGACGTTCGGTAAAGGCTATTGCGTATATTGAACTCAAAAGATATAATAGTGTAAACAATAAATATGTACAATGGTGCTTACTTAGCACACAGAATCGTAGTCGGGAGAGAGCTAATGATGGTAAACGCGCTGGTGAGAGTGAGAGAGAAAAGCTGGTACTTACAAATCAGCAAAGTACGCTCGCACGAAGATCGATTAAAATGCGGTCTCGCTATGATCCAGGTGCCTATCCAATGTTACACAACCGCAACCGTACAATGCAATTTATCCGCACTCGCGTAGACGCAATTCGTACGACAATAAATAATATAAATCGGTTGTTAATTGTAAATGGACGCTCTCTTTCGCTTAGGATACAGTCTGCGCACTCGATAGCTAAATCGAATCTCACGCCTAACCTAATGTGACGCTAGAAGCTTCTCTCTCACGCGCGCTCTCTCACCAGGTGACGCGTTCAACAATACATCAACTCTCGTACAGCTCTGGTGCGCGGGAACATCTGAAAAGGCTTACATGCAAATGTATAAAAAATAAAACATATTATTCAATAAATTAGCATGCGGCGTGACGATACTCGTCACATGCCCCCCTTCCAGACGCTGGGTAGCTTTTACAGCGTACCAGCTCTCCAATGCTCTCACCAGCATACAAAAACGACCAAAATCATAAAATAATAAAGCATTTCTTTGCAAAATCAAAACAAAAGAAAATAAAATTTTGAATAAAGCATTTCAAATCAAACTCATGCAAAAATAAAAAACAATCTTCATTGCAAGGAAAAAAACAAATCAAACTTTTGATAAGGGCTAAATAAATTAACACCATTAGCTTTCTTTTTTACAAAAGTATATTCAGCAACTTAAACCCTAAGGTTTGAGCGAACTCGCACTTCCAGCTGTCGAGTTGTTGCTGTCACTCATGGTCCTGAATAAACGATGGTTGTTGTTAGCCAAAATCAGGGAATTCTCCAACCTATTACCCTACTCTATCCTAAACATTCACCCTATTCGATCGCGTACGTCGCGGAGACAATTCAACTTGCGGTTCTCGCTGTTTACTAGAACCCTTCGGTCGACCGCGTTTCGCATTAATCACCGGTGAATTTCCGTTTTCAGTTTCTGATGCGTCAGACTCTGCGAGAGTCGCCTCCTCCCCCCCCCCCCCCCAGGAGCCCTCGTATCACGAGAAACGACGATTCGGGTTTTACGCGGCCTACTTCGCTTACGTGGAACATCCACGTTTTCACTCAGCGCAATATTTCGCCCCTCCCATTCATTCTTCTCGCTAACGGTCGCTTCCTTGGTGGTTGAAACGTCTTCTTCTACAGGATCACCGTCTGTCTTCTTCATCAGAAGCATCAACAGAGTTTTCACCTTCACCTTGATCTTCAGCAAACGCACGATCTTCTCCTATAACATATGGTTTGATGTCGACAGCATGTATCTTCTCAAAGCATTCACCTTGCTCATTAATCATTCAACAAACATCATGTCCAATTCTAGCAGTAATCTTAAATGGACTAGCAAATTTAGGTGCAAGTTTAGCGTTAATACCTTGAATAGCAGACGATAAAATACGATTACGCTTCCAAACCAAGTCATCTACATTAAATGTAACTTGTCTGCGTTTCGCGTTATAATATCGTGCTTGCTTCTGCGATGCACGTTCAATATTATTCTTAACATCTAATTGCAAATCAAATAATCTACACATCCGCTCTTCCCAGTTCTTCACAGCAAGCTTTTGAGCTTCTTCTCTTGCAGCTTTTTCTTCTTTCGCCTGTACTAAGCGGTGGCGCAAGGTTTCTTCCCATGTTCAGGAAAGCTGCAGTAACTCCTGTAGACTCTTGCACAGATGTATTGTATGCAAAAATTAACTCGGGCAAATACTTATCCCAGAGCTTGTGCTCCTCCTCAATAAAAGCAGTGATCATCGTTTTGAACGTTCGGTTTACACGCTCAACCGGATTCGCCTGTGCGTATATGGCGATATCATCTGATGCTCAACGCTACTTTCTGTCAAAAAACTTTTTTCATAACTTTGTTACGAAATTCCGTACCGTTATCCGACAGAAATATTTCCGGAGTACCAAACCTCAAAAATACACGCTCCTTCAAAGCATTTTTAATACTAATACCATCAGCTTTACGCAAAGGTATCACTTCAATCAACCGAGTAAAAACATCTAACAGGATCAGCAAATAGGTATTTATATTTTTTTCACATG
>JACCIB010000421.1:0-154562 GCA_018906965.1 Philotrypesis tridentata
CTAGATTTTACAATTACAGGAAGATCAGAGAATTATTGTTCGTACTATTAAATCAGAACAAACAAGATTTTTTTTTGAAAAACCAGTAATAAAAAATCAAATCGCGTCAGAATTGAATATCAGCCAGAAATTCCAAGATGTCCAACGCCGGCCACCAAGAAATAATGAGAAACTTAGAAAACACAGGGAGGTTAGAGCTATAGTAAGAGAAGTAAATTAAACTGGATCAGAAAGAGATTCAAAACGCATTAGAAGACATTCAAGCAGAGACAAACGGAACAAGAGTGTATTACAGGATCGCTTATTAGCCCAAGCCTCCTAGCATGTGCAGTGGTCACGACACCTCTGGTAAATACGGGCACCGCTATTTGAAAGATAAAAATGCGTAGATGACGCCTATATAAATTTCGAAAACGAAATATTTCCGGAAATTGACCAAACAACGGAAAAAAGGTACGAGTTTTTCGGTAATTTCCTTATAAGTCGAAAAGTAAGGAGTAACGTAAAATATAGAAGAGAGCCCATTTGTAGCTCTTAAAATTATGAACAAAATGACGTATCAAACGCCTCGATCGAATCAATAGAAGCGGAGATAGACGGTGCGGAAAAGCTTGTATATCTATATATATAACTCTCCTCTCGCCGCTATATATATAGATATACAAGCTTTTCCGCACCGTCTATCTCCGCTTCTATTGATTTGATCGAAACGTTTGATACGTCATTTTGTTCATAATTTTAAGAGCTACAAATGGGCTCTCTTCTATATTTTACGTTACTCCCTTACTTTTCGACTTATAAGGAAATTACCGAAAACTCGTACCTTTTTTCCGTTGTTTGGTCAATTTCCGGAAATATTTCGTTTTCGAAATTTATATAGGCGTCATCTACGCATTTTTATCTTTCAAATAGCGGTGCCCGTTTTTACCAGAGGTGTCGTGACCAAAAATGACGTGTTTTTGAGCTAGGAGGCTTGGTCTATATTACGAGCAAGAGTGCTATTGGAAACAAAGTTAGATGCACCATCGTATCCATGGGACGGCAAACCAACGATCCCAAGGCTCAGACAATTGAACGAGGAAAACCATGGAACAGAAAAATCAGAGGTAGTGCAATTACTTACTCAACTACAACCAGTTGTACCACAACAACAGTATGTACAACCAAACGCATCAACGAGTATACAATACTCAGAACATGTCAAGCAGTTACTCACAGACTCAGCAGATAAATCGCTGCAAAGTAACAAATGGTTCGTAAGTCAGCACACATCAACACTATTACACTCATCGCCAAGGAAAAAGCATATTCCTGTGGACAGCTCGTTCGCTAAAAATCTGCCAGAAATAGAAGAATTAACAAATCCAACAGGAACGAAGAAAAAAACCATATCCACGGAAGAGAGGCTAAGCGTAACCACGAGTCAAAGCGAAAAATCGGATAATGAAGAAGCAGTCGAAACGCAAAGACGAAAATTAGAAAAAACAATCCACGAGTTACAGATTACAACAACAGAAACAGACACGAACAGTACAACTATTACAAGAATTAGCAAGATAAAACCATCCAAATCAAAAACGTCACAAAAACACAAGAAGTCACGACCACCGCCAAAATTCAGCAGCTCGTCGGAAGAATCATCGGACAGCTCGTCAGACAGTATCTCGTCAGATAGTGATGTTCCACAATCTCACAGACAGAGAGCTAACAGACGACTAGACAGAAGTCACAACAGTATAAACGCAAAAAATCATCTCAGTCATTTACAATTGATCAGAAACCTAAAGATTGAATATTCAGGCTCGTCGAAGGAAGACCCAGAAGACTATGGAAGAAAATTAGAAGGCATCAAGGACAGCCTAGATATTCGCAGCAAGGCTATGTTGAAACTGGTACCTTACACCTTGACTGGAAGAGCACAAATGTGGTATCAAACCGAAAAGACAGATATACAGTCATGGAAAGACTTCTTAACCGCATTTAAAGAACAATTCTATACTTCCGCAAACACCAATGACGTAATGGATGAACTGCTTCGACGCACGCAAGGCAACGGAGAAAAGATATCGACTTATATTCTGAACTTCAGACACATAGCCGATCATCTACAAAAACCAATGCCAGTCAAGAAACAGATCGCCCTACTCATCGACAGATTGCGACCAGTTTATAGAAAAGCCCTCAAAGATAAGAAGATCAAAACTTTCCACGACGTAAAGAAGTACTGCAAAGAGCTAGAATACGAACTCGAACATGATGCCAGGTACGCTCCGCCACCACCAGCAGAAAAATCAAAATTCCCAGCAGCAGCATGGTCAACCGCTCCAAAACCAAAAGTTGCCGGAACAGAAGAAATAGCGGAAACCATAGAAGAACCAACCAAGACAAAGAAAAAGAAAAACAAAAAGAAAAAACCAGCAACAATAGAGGAAGCAAAGACAGAAACACCAGTTAAGACACAAGAAGTGTGTGCAACAACTCAACAAATTCCTGCGACACATGCTCAGCTACCTATACCACAACAACCTGTACAACAAAATTTCACGCCAGCGCTAAGCCAACAAACAAACCAATCGCAACAACAGACCCAGTATTATGGACCTTGTCATGTTTGCGAAACGGTCGGGCATAGAGCAGCAGAATGTCCGAAAACACAATGCTACAATTGCAAACAATACGGACATAGAAGAAACGCGTGCAAATACCCGTTGAAACCGGCAGGCAGATGTCAGGTATGCGGTCAGATTGGAGCACCATTTAAAAACTGTAAAAACTGTGTCAAGGCCAGAGAACTGTTACAGCAGTTGCAACCACAAATATTGCCAGAGCAATCATGTCAGATCTGCGGGCAAAAGGGGGCAACGCTTCGAGACTGTCCCAACTGCGTCCACGTCAGAAAGCTTCTGGGAAATGGACAAACGGAGGCGGCAACGGGGCAGCCGACCTCCGTCTTCACACCGTGGCCCCAGTTGTAACCTGCAAAATTGACTCACATACCCGTAATCTTTCCACGGGTATGTCAATTTTGGGAGGGGGAGAGAGTGGCGTACAGCCACTAGAGAAAGTGCAAAACCAGACAGTAGCAGCCAGAATCGTCACCAACGGCCAGGCTGGCCACAGTCAGGAAAAAGCACTTACGAAGCAGAGACAAAAGAGTAAAGAGGCAAACGTGAAAAGAGGAGATGCCTGGGTCAAACCATGGTCAGACTCTATTACGAAGAAAGAAGAGACAAAAGAAGATAAAAAAGGAAATCACGCTCAAGCAAATACGGTCAGAGACGCGGAATCTAAGCCAGACGGGACGCCGGCTGCGCCAATGGAGAGTAGCGACGAAGACACGTAGCTAGAACGAGAAATCCAGCTATACAAGAAGCGAGGCTTTCGAGTAGAGAAGGAAATGATTCGTGGTCGTGGACTAGAAGACATCGAAGAATTCTCAAAAGAGAGCCTGGAGAAGATAAAAGAGATGGCAGAATTCAGGAAAGCCGAAAAGCTTATGCGGACCGAGGCGCAAATAGATCTCAGACCGGAGCCGACCATAACGTCAACTTTACCCAAGGTAGACATTAAGGACAAGGAAACGGTCAGAAAACTAGTACAAGCCTTGGACTTCGGCGAGACCAGAGTTACGGCCAGACAAAGCGACATGGAAATCGAAGAAACTGCGAACGTGGAAATCCGATCGGAAGAAGAAGACGAAGACGGCAGCTCCAGCGAAGATGAGGTGCACCTTATCGAAGCGAAAGAGTTGCTGGAAGACAACCAAGAGAGGATAATCCGTACCAAGATTACCGATCTGATGGAAGAGACAGATTATACTAGATTGAGGAAGATTGAGGCTGCGGTGGAGGCGCTCATTAATGATACACTGCCAGACGTCAGAACTTCTGCACCGATAGTGGAAGCTGGAGTCGACCAGGAATCACAAGAGTCAGAAATGCCTATTGCTGGAGCCACAATAGACAATAGAGAATATATAAGAGTCGATTTAGGAGGACAAGAATATAGAGCACTGTTTGACCCAGGGGCTACAATTTCTTTAGTAGGCTCGGGAATAGCTGAGAAGTACAAAAAGAGACTAAAACCCTGCACGACTACAATCCAGACAGTCACTGGCGGACTGAATCCAGTCCTAGGATTTTTGCCTATTCATTTAGAGCTAGATGGAATAAGCGAAACTCTGAATGCCAGAGCTGTCAAGGATGTTAGACATGAAATGATATTGGGCAAAGACTTCTGCGACACATTCAAAATTGACTCAAGCTACAAAGGATGGTGGCGAGCTAATGAAGGAAAATGGAGAGAATTCGACAGACCAACAGCCAGATCCCCGTCGGTCATTATCGCCGAGAGCGCCGGTATATCCGAACTCAGCGACGAGGAAAGACAGGAAATCGAGCAGCTGGTCGCCGGTATCTTACCAGAAAATTCCGGTGGAGAATTAGGTTACACCGACCTAACAGAACATCACATTCTCGTCACTGACCCCACACCCATAAGATGCAAAGCAAGAAGGAGATCACCTCGGAAAATTGAGGAAATTCAAAAGGCAGCAATCGAATTGAGGCGTTTAGGGATAATCGAGAGATCAGCCAGTGACTATTGCAGTCAACCACTGTTAGTACCAAAGCCAGACGGTACTGAAAGGTTTTGCGTGAACTACATAGAATTGAATAAAGTAACCAAGAAAGACAGTTATCCCTTACCACAGATGGACATGATCTTAGACCGATTACGAGCCGCCAGATACCTAAGTAAAATAGATTTGAAGCAGGCATACTTCCAAGTGAAAATGGAAGAAAGTAGTAAGAAGTACACTGCTTTCGCCGTGCCCGGATATGGGTTGTGGCAGTTCAAACGCATGCCATTTGGGTTATGCAACGCTCCCAGTACTCTGCAGAGGCTCGTTGACGTTTTATTCGGTCCTGAGGACTCTCCGAACGTCTTTGGCTACCTCGACGACATCGTCATTGCAACCGACACGCTCGATGAACATAAACACCGAGTCAGACATGTACTCACAAAACTAACCTCAGCTGGATTAAGTATCAACCCGAAGAAATGCGAGTTTTGTGTGAGAGAAATAAGATACCTAGGATTCATCCTGGATAGAGACGGACTAAGAACTGACCCCGCCAAAGTGGAACCGATCTTGAGGTGCCCAGCTCCAAGAGACTTGACAGAGTTACGTAGAGTGCTAGGAATGTTCGGGTGGTACTCGAGATTCCTAGAAAATGAGTCAGAAATAAAAGTGCCTCTTACTCGTCTCCTTCGAGACCAGAAGAACTGGAAATGGGGAGACGAACAGCAAGAAGCCTTCGAGAAGTTGAAGATATCCTTGACGAATGCGCCAGTTTTAGCCAGACCAGATTTTTCGAGACCTTTTACGATCCAATGCGATGCGAGCAATTACGCAGTTGGAGCCGTTCTCACACAAGAGTTCGACGACGGAGAGCATCCTATAGTTTATATCAGTCGAGTTTTAACAGCTCCTGAAACAAACTACACGACCACCGAGAAAGAATGCCTCGCACTCATCTGGTCGATCCAAAAACTGCGACCTTACGTAGAAGGATACCATTTCACAGTGATCACCGACCATAGCGCACTACGCTGGCTCAGGTCTCTTAAAGAGCCGAAAGGACGACTAGCTAGATGGTCAATCGAGATCCAGCAATGGGACTTCGATATAGTCCATCGAAGCGGCACGAATCATGTCGTCCCCGACGCCTTATCCAGAATGATCGAGCCAGAAGTAGCGGCCACAACGACTATAGAAGACAAATGGTACATAAGACGGAAGAACGAAGTCGAACAGAATCCTTCGCATTACCCAGAGTGGCGCGTCGAGAACGATAAGCTGTATCGACACAAAGAAGACCCAATGCTCGATCCGATCACGCACCCAGATGAAGGCTGGAAGTTGGTCGTACCAGAAGAATTGCGGGAGCGGGTGTTAACTACCGCACACGCGGAAATATCCGCAGGACATCTAGGCATAGAGAAGACATACGACAGAATCGCTAGAGAATATTTTTGGCCCGGATTATTTCAAGACGTGTGCAAATTCATCAAAAGCTGCCAGACTTGCCAGGCTTACAAAATCTCACAACAAGCTCCTCAAGGACTAATTGGTAAACGGTTGGTAGAGAGACCGTGGGCAGTGGTAGCAGCTGACGTGATGGAATTCCCCAAAAGCTCCAGCCAGAACAAGTACTTGGTAGTCTTCCAAGATCTTTTCTCACGCTGGATAGAAGTCTACCCGTTACGCCAGGCCACTGGGAAAACCATAGCCAGAGCATTCGAGGAATTAATTTTGTTCAGATGGGAAACACCAGAGTATTTGCTAACCGATAACGGAACAGAATTCATCAATAAACACTTAGCAGAGACATTGGAGCAGTATGGGGTGAAGCACGTAACGACTCCACCTTATCATCCGCAGGCAACCCGGTGGAGAGAAGCAACCGCACACTTAAGACAATGATCTCGTCCTACGCTACAAACCATAGCCATTGGGACAAACATCTACACGAACTAAGACACGCGATCAACACAGCCAGACAATCTACCTTGAAGACCTCACCCGCATTCCTAAACTACGGCCGACACCCGACACCGGTGAAAAGCCTAAGGGCAGAATGGGAGGGGGGCTCGAAAAAGATAAGATTGGACCCGGCCGTGTGGGAGGACAGAATGAAAAGACTAGACGCTTTACGAGACTTGGTAGCCAGATACATCGATGACGAACGGGACAAACAAGGTAAACGGTACAATAAAGGGAGAAAAGTAGTAGAATTTCAGGTAGGAGACCTAGTAATGAGGAAGTCTCATCCCCTGTCAAAGGGCAATGAGAAGTTCTCCGCTAAACTCGCCCCGAAATACGACGGCCCCTTTACCATAACCCAAAAGAAATCCCCCGTTGTCTATATTTTGGAACCTCTCGAAGGTAAAAGCCGTAAAGTTGCCAAGGTGCACGTGAGTGACTTGCGAAGGTACATAGCCCCTAGGCAACCCACAACTAACTCACCTGATCCTCAATCGACCACGATATCCCAAGTAAGTGCCTGCATGTGCCACACCAGATTTCCCAAATCCTCCGTAAGTACCTGGGGCATGGAAAATCCATCCCCAACTGTCTCAAAGAAAAATACTAATTACACTCTGATTTTAGACATGGACAACCAACAACAGCCGGAGAAGAAGAGCTGGGGAGACGAGGAACCGGAGAACATCTCCGACTTCCTGCCGCCCTCGCAATTCGAGATTGAGGTGAGGCGAGAGCGCTTGGCAAGGGCGGCGCACCTCCGCCTCACGAACGCTCAAGCGGCCTTGGAGGCCAGCAGCAGCGCCGAAGAGGTGGCGGCTACCGACCACCTGGAGGAAGAACCCTCCCGACCTCAGCAGCCAGACAGTCCGATGGACTGCTGCATCACCGAGGCCGAGGAAAAGGAATTACTCCAGGAAGCCAGCCACCCAACGACGCCCGCCGGCGCCACCACCACTTCGACGGAGGACCGGCAACACAGGCAGTCTCCCCCGAAGACCCCGCCCAGGCAGCCCTTTCTGTGGACCAGTGCAGGACCGATGATCCTAACACCGGCCACAGGGGCCATCCAAAGGCCGAGGTCTTTGCCTTTGAGGAGACCGGCTCCGGAGTCACTCTCGACCCCCGCGAGCACGGCCACCTCGCAGCCAGAGTTACAGCCAGACGAGGCGTGTGAGCAAGACACACCCAGTCTGGCCATGGCTGGCTGGGGAAGGGTTGACGCCGCCGCACCGCGTCGAGTCCCAACCGCGAAACCCGAAGAGCCTATTCTCGGGGCGGTGGGGCCGTCGCAACGAGCGGAGGCGCCACCCCAAACCAGACCCCTATCGGCCAGGCTGGGGCCGCTCCCCTCACCCCCTAACAGCCAGACTAATCACACCAAACCCCGCGAGACAGACGAGAAGCCCCGCGCGTCCGTCGGCCCCTTTAAAAGGCCCCTGCAGCCGCCCCGGTTCGTTCCGATACAGGGCGACACGACACCGGCGGACCACCTGCTCGCCTGGGACTTGAGCTTGGAGCCGGAGGACCTGGAGGCCACCCAGCCCAACACCCCGGTGCCCCAGGGAGGAGGACACGACCGCCGACGAAGCCGCAGCCGCTCCCGGCGCTCGAGAGGACCGCGACAGCTCACAGTAGACGACGTCTTCTCCACTATCGAGCTGCCGCGTCGACAGGTTCGCCGGGACGACACCCCCCCAGGCCCTCCAACGGCGGACGGCCCACCGGCTGACGTGCCATCGCTAGCCAGGGAGAGGCGACGGGCGGCGCGGTTGCCCGTGAAATGGACCGGGCTGCGGTTCGGCGACCTCAGGGAGATCACGACGGAAGCCGACCTGGATCCCCCGCCATACAGCTGCTTCAACTGCTGGAGGTTCGGGCACCAGAGCGGCGACTGTCGGGCATCACCCCGACTCTCTTACTGCAACAATTGCGGCAGAAAGGGAGTCGACATAGCCGACTGCCCGCGCTGCAGCGACCGCTACCACGAGCTGCAGCGTCGGCACAGCCAGAGGTCGAGGTCGGCATCGCGCCCGCGCGCCACCTCGACCGCCACAGCCAGAGAAGGCCGACACCGGCCCGACACACCACCAGCGGCCGAGGGGAGAGATCGCCAAAGATGGGTGAGCTTCGAGGAAGCGGCACCTCACCCATCAACGTCGCAAGGCGGGCCGGCGACAGCCACCACCACCCCAGACGACGGTCCATCCTCGCCGAAGAGGTCAAGGGAAACATCCCCGGCACCAGCACCTACGGAGGCAAGGAGGCAGCCAAGCCCGTCCCGGGAGCTCACAGATAGGGAAATACTGGAGCTCATCCGGGAGACACGGAACCTCCCAGCCGATATCCGCGACGCGATCCTCCGCAAGGTGCTGAGGACGGATAAAAAAGGATGAAGACAGACAGCACAGCCAGAACCTATATAGGTGGTAAAAAAAAAAAGACAGTCGTGAGTACAAAAATTTTTTTTTTCTCTCTCTCTCTACTTACCTAACACACTATTTTCCACAGCAAACTAATCAATTCCGGCACATGGTGTCCCGGCGAGCCCTTCTTCCTCTGGTAGAAACTTACCAGGAGGTAAGGTTTGGGAGGGGGAATGTGACGGTCAGCCGTCAGCCCCAGCTCGCCTGGACACCACCGGAGCCGTGCTAATGAAAAAGCATACGCTAAGACCCGGTGCTGTTTACAGGAAAGCAGGGCAGAGATGAGAGCGAGAGAGAGAGAGCACGGCGAGCGAAGCCACGAGGCGTACGCGCGCGAGCGACCGCCGCCATGTTGGCGAGCACGGTAGAGAGAATGAGAGAGAATGAGAGCGAGCGAGAGCGAGATAGACAGAGACGGAGAATATAATGTAAGCGTAGAGAGTGGAGGCAAGCGACGAGCCTCGAACGTTATTGGCGACAAGTGGAGGGCTGCGGCTCGATCCACAGTGGTACGCGAGCGAAATATTATAGAGAAAAATTGTAAGAGGAAATTCAGGCGGAAAATGAATGATTGAATGCGACGACAGCCAGACAGAGCCAACTAACGAATTCGAATTTTGCGCGCGAGGATATTTATTAGTAAGAGGGCGCTAGGACAGAAATGTGCTATATCAGGCTATCACGTGATATCGCGTGAGTAAGAAAGGACAGCCAGAAAATATATGCGCGAGAAAGAGACAGAGAGAGACGCCGCGGTCGCAACGGCCGCGCAACAGGTAGAACGAGTAGTATCCAGTGAGCAGCAGGCAAAATCGGACGCACTCCAGGACCACAATTTCCCTCCGCATTCTCCACGACTTAACCTCCAGCAATTCTAAACTGTCGAGGTTCGCTCCGCGAAGAAATTCTGCGCCGCGCGACATTTCAGGGAACGAGACATCATCCGGACGAGAGGACGAGCAGTCATCGTATTCTCCGCGTCGGCCGGATTTACCGCCAGAGCGTGCCTCCCGCACGCGAGCCCTTTCACATTCCCTTATTTATTCAATAAATGCCAGGCCGTCCACTTTAATACTGTGCGTGTTTTTATTTAACGAGCCCCCGCCTATCCTTCTTCCCAAAAATTCGCGGCCGCGAGATATAAGTTTGTGCACCGCTGAGCAGCCGGCAAAGCGGTTGGTGAACCGGGCGTCCAACAATTAATAATTAAAATACGGTTCATCCGGCAGCCCGATAACAGGGCGCGATCACGTTGTGGAGCTCTCGACGGCCTCCCCGAGAGAGCAATAAAAACCACAACGTCACACATGTAAGTATCTAAACTTATTTTTTAACAATAAAAGCATTTTTATAACTTAATTATAAAAATGTTTCATATTTAGAAAAATTACATTATTTTATGATTTTTCATTTTATTTTAATTCAGATGACTGGACACGAATAAAGCTTTTGGACCATCCTCAAAATTTACAAAGATGACCAGGATATACTTATCATTCATTTAAAACAGGTTCAGGTGTGAAGAAAAATTGTAAGTATATTTTTTATCATTAAATGTTCAAGAAAACTTTAAATGCCTTTTTTCAAGTTATGAATTTTTATGATCTTAGGTCAGTTGCCGCAGGATTTCTCAGGAACCATAAGACCAATCAAGCTGAAATTTTTTGGAGAACTCCAGGAAAGCCTTCTCCACTGCTTGAATGGAGCAGAATTTGCAAAGGTAAGTTTAAAGTGAATGTTATGTATGTAAACATACGTAACATTCACTATAATTACTTATATTATAACTTATGCGTTACTAAATATTTAAAATTTTTATTTTTCAGAAATCCCTTCCGTTCAAGCCGAGGAGAATCACATTCAAAAGATTTTCCATCCAGTTTGGTCTGAATTTATCACCCGGATGCTGAGAATTCTTACGGCAAAGGGAAAAAATGATCAAATTTATTACTTTAGACATGGAATTGTTTGCAGAGTAAGTATAGATATATAATTGTTTAAGAATATGTGAAATTACAATTAATTTGTACACTTTAAGTAGGAAAAAGAATTTTTTAAATATTACTTATAAAGAATTTTTTTTGCATATTAACTAATAATTTGTTTTTTCAGGTTTAACTCAGGCATAACACCTTAATGCACGTTTCTAATACACAAAAGTGGTGTATAATAGTTACATTTTGAAGGAAAGATATAGTTTTGGGAGAACTTACATATATATTAATTTTTTACAATACTAATAAATTTTCTATTTTTTCAGATTTTAACCCTGTCATAACCGCTTAAGGGGTTATGCCTGAGTTAAACCTGCAAAAAACAAATTATTAGTTATTAAGCAAAAAAAAATTATTTATAAGTAATATTAAAAAAATTCTTATTCCTACTTAAAGTATATATATTAATTGTAATTTTACATATTCTTAAACAATTATATATCTATACTTACTTTACTAACAATTCCATGTGTGAAGTATTAAATTTGAACCGATTTTTCCCTTTGCCGCATGAATTCTCAGCATCCGGGTGATGAATGTAGACCAAACTGGATAGAAAATCTTCTGAATGTGATTCTCCTCAGCTTGAATGGAAGGGATTTCTGAAAAATAAAAATTTTAAATATTTAGTAACGCATAAGTTATAATATAAGTAATTATAGTGAATGTTACGTATATTTACATACATAACATTCACTTTAAACTTATCTTTCCAAATTCTGTTCCGTTCAAGCAGTGAAGAAGACTTTCCTGAAGTTCTCCAAAAAATTTCAGCCTGATTGGACTTATGGTTCCTGAAAAATCCTGCGGCAACTGACCTGAAATCATAAAAATTCAAAACTTGAGAAAAAGGCACTTAAAGTTTTCTTGAATATTAAATGATAAAAAATATACTTACAATTTTTCTTCATACCTGGGCCTTATTTAAATGAATGATAGGCGTATCCTGGTCATCTTTGTAAATTTTGAGGATGGTCCAAAAACTTTATTCGTGTCCAGTCATCTGAAATCAAATAAAATGAAAAATCATAAAAAAATGTAATTTTTCTAAATTTGAAACATTTTTATAATGAAGTTATAAAAATGCTTTTATTGTTAAAAAATAAGTTTATATACTTACATGTGATGAACAGAAGAGTTGCACTACCATTATGTGTCAATTTGAAGGTTAGAAAAAATAGTTCATCAGGTGAGCTGATATAGTAAGGAAGCAGAAAGCAAGCAGACAGCTCCAATCAGCTGTTTAGCTTGCTCTCTGACGTACTTTTCAGCTAGACTGTTTTCTACAAAGCTGATTCTGTGACATGTGTGATGTGTGTGTGAAAAGTGTTTGATGAAAACAATTAAAAAAAAGTAAAACAAAAGTGAAAAAAAAGAAAAAAATTGTGAATGTGTTTCAGTGTTTTTCAGTGTTTGTGTTGTAAATTATGTTGTTTGTTTACAAGTGAGCTTGTGTATGGTGTATAAGTATTTGTGTTATGTGTGTAATGTGTGTATGTTTGTTTAATAAGCACCAGCTCTGTAGAAGTCGTCATCCTGATGACTTCTCTTTCTTTTGGCTCGTCGTGCTTCAAGTGTTGAGTGTAGTTCTCTTCTGTCGGACAAGAGAAGCCGCTCCTGATCCTGAAGCTTGGCCCAGTTGACTGCAGAGGATCCTGGATACACGCTGAACTTCCTCATGACTTCAAGCAGTCCTGCTTTGCCTTCATTGAAGCAAGTGACTGCAATGTAGGCACCAATTTCGAGGACTGTCAGACCACTGAAACTATGCTTGGGGATGAGTTTCCAAACAGAATGATTGAAACTTTCATTACTGTTTTGCGTGAAGCCTCCAATGCATCTCTCAAGCAAGTCTGGCTTCGTCAAGTCCTCGTAAATCGGTTCAATTGCGTTCATGATGGCAGCAGGAATACTATCTCCATGGTGGAAGTTCTTCAAGTTGTTGTTCGCCTTGGCTTTCTGCCACTTGCACCAAGATCTTGATGCCTGCGGGCAAAGGTGGTGAGTTGGATTTTCATCTGTAGATTTTTTGTGATGAAATGTTGCCCATATGGCATTTCTCATTTCATCAACAGAATTACTATGGCCACGGAAGGCATTGCCATAGTACTTCGTCAACTGGTCAATCCTTTGAGCAGTTAGACGGTTTCTTCCACCAATGCCCAAGCCATCTGTTAGTTTTGTGCTGGCCAAGCTTTTCTTCAGGTTCCTGAGCCTCGAACCCATCCTCTTCTGAACGTGTCCTACACACTCCTTCTTCGTGATGGTGAAGTCTTGATAGGGTTTGGCATCGGAAAGTGCTTTGAAGACTCTTGAATCTCCGTCTCCAATGTAATTTCCGTACATTACACCATGGATGGACTCGGATCGCTGGAACATTTCGACGATGCCATCCACTTCCATCTTGCCAGAGCTTCCTTCGTGATTGGCAGAACACTTTTCTCGGTGGGCTTCATACCATTCCTTGTACTGTGCTGTATCCTCTTCTGGTCGTTTCTCGCAGGCTAGGCAAAAGGATTGCTTCGGAGCAACATCAATCACCTTTCCATTGGCATGGCGTATTAGTGTTGAAACGCCTTGAAGGGATGAATGTCCTTGTGTATATATATGTAGGCCATGAATGAGATTATCACCTAGAATCATAGAAAAATACTCCAAAAGCATAGCATAAAGCAGAACTAAGGTCGATGATCAATGACGTATGGTCAGCCAAATCGAAGGATCTATCATAACAAACGAGCTCAATCAGGGAGTCGAAGTTCACCAATACACTAAGCACGATGAGTGTCGCTTTGCCAGTATATTCACCTTTCGCGACCGAGCAGTTCATTACATGAGTGAACAACCTAGGAGCACTATCAACCAGAAGCGAAGCCAGGAGACAGCGCGGCACCAGCAGCTAAGTCCAGCACCGATAAGCCGACCACCGCAACACACCGACAACACACTTTCACATTAGAATGCAAGGTGCCCTTTTATCTTCTTTTCTCTCTGTTCAGATCCTCGTGCCTTAGTACAAGTATTCTTGTATTCTAGCGCGCTTACCCGGAAGGCAGTGACCGTGCAAATGGTAGCCGAAAGGGGATTTGATCTTTGATAACTATATTCATTAACCGAACGCCATCCTTGCATAAATTTATTTCAAAGCCATCGCTCCCTTTAGATTATAAGTATTTGGCCTACTCAAACATAACATAACCGCATCCTGCTCGGTGGCCTGATTGCGATATCCTGTGTAATTGCTGAAAAGTTGGAGCTAATCTATTGCCTCTCAGAGAAACATTTCCAGCCTCTCGTGAATTTTACTATCCTATCTGTACCTACCCCTGATGCCTCTTCCAAATACTCTAGATAGCTTTGGCCCAAGAATTCAAGTCTTTTACTAGCCAAAGCTAGACATCGGCAAAGCAGGTGTGATGTCGTTTCTTCTTCAGTGCAACACTCTCTACAGGAATCGTCGGAGGTTTTCTCCCATCTTTTGAGATTCACTCATCGTCTAGTCATTCGCCCATTGCCCTAGGATTTAGTCTCCTAGGAGCCAACTTCGCAGTTATACGAATTAATTTGCACCACTGCTAGCCCCGGTTTCTTTCTGCTGTTTCTTTTCATTTGAATTTTTTTTAAGGAGCACAGCGATTCCGCGTCCACGACGATGACTAGGCCTTTGCTGTTTCCGCCATTGCTCATCGCTGAGGAGATGATTCTCCAGCTTTGAATATTCAGCTCCTTATTTTGTCTGGCTATGATCTTTAGCACAGACTCGTGTTCCAGTACTGGGGGTGGAACCCAGGCGGATATCACCTACTTTACGGGTAGCTCAGACCTAGGTATAACTTCGAGTTTGGTCCCCTGCCAGAGTTTGTCGCAATCTCGGATGACGTGCTTTAGAAAATCACAAGACTTCCTGTTGCTGCATCCTATGACAATGACTCCCTTCTACCAGCCAACCCCGTGACATCTTACCTCATCCTCGCCAGCGTCTTCCGGCCTCTCCGCGATTGCTAGCAGAATTCCCGTTTCCACTTCTAACCACTTTTCGGAGCTCATTCTGCCGTCCGGATCGCTTCGACCTATTATGGCTATCTGAAACTCCTGCGGTGACTCAAAACTTGTTGAGTGTTTCGGCTTATTCACAGTTTTTTCCTCCTCTTCGGCGAATCGTACCCTCTTGGTCATCTTCCCTTTTGTCTGAGATATCTGACCTTCGGGTCTCTCCGCCTTCAGCGAGGCTTCTACTGCTTCAGCTCTTTGCAGCTTTTTCCTATTTACCGTGACTTTTCGGGTGGTTGCGTCGACCTTTTCAGTCATCTCCTCCTCACGAATAGTCTCTAGTTGTGGGGAGGTACCCTGCACTTTTTTGTACCACTCCACGACTTTCTTGTTCTTTCCGATGAAATCTCTTTCATTCTCCGCGATCCCGTAGTTCATTCTTGCTTTCTTCAGCCTTACTTCCTATGGACGATCTGCATCTCTTCCAACTGTCCGGTTATGCTCCACGAATCTCCTTTACCGTGCGGGATTTAGGGGTTTACACTTTTACTTGTATCATCACGCGGTGTTCCCGTTACCAAGTGTTGAATAATGGGTGCGACGGATACGAACATTGATGAGTCCCTGCCAGAATCAGAATGGGGTTCGGTCGCTTTTACAGCGGGTGGATTTCCCTGAGGGTTACCATCGGGGTAATTACTTTTGCCTTTGCTTTCAAATGGAGGATCTTAGGACGGCAACAAAATTGATATCGAAAGGGTATTTCAAGGGCTCGATAGACTTTAAAGACGTATATTTATTGATTCAATTACATAAAAGTAGTCGCAAGCCTGTTTGTTTTGATTGGAATGGCTAGAAGTATAAATAGAACTGTATTCCTTTTGGACTGAATGTAGGCCCTTCGTTATACACAAAGATCATGAAACCAGTTATAAACTACTTGAGGAGTAAAAATCTCTCATCGGTAGTTTACTTGGATGACTGGGTAATTTTTGGAGATGCTTATAGTAGTTGCTTAAGAAATCTAGAATTAATTGTACAGACGCTTAGTAGTAGTCTAACTCCAAAGAATCCCATATAGCCTTCAATTCTACAGAAATATTGCCTAAATGTTGCATTCACGGATTGACAGGATTCGATAATATTACATGAATGTTTCAAAACATTAATGACACCCTGAAGAAATATTGTTTATGAGCGTAATGTCCGTTTTTTCATTGCAAAAGTCGCTGAAGTTGCCCAGCCATGGCAACATTGAGGCAATATTGCACCAAGGATTTTTAAGTACTTCAGAATACTGTCGCAGTATTTTTTTTTCTTATAAATTTCTTCGTGCACCCAATCGCTCTGGAATATTGCCTGAACATTATTTTTAAAGAAATATTTTTTTTTGCTCTGGGGAACTACATAAAGATTTCTACAATATTTCTGATTTATTGAGAAATATTCACACAATATTGAATCGCAATATTAGTGATATTCAAACTATGCTGCAAAAATGGTTATACCACACTTTTTGTTGGAAGATCTAAATTGGTGGGAAAGTAAAATCATGATTAGCAACAACAAAATTCGATTAAATAAATTCGAACCGAAAATATTCTCTGACGCGTCTGGGTCAAGCTGGCGCGTTAGTCGTAATCAAATGGTTTCATTCGGATTAAAGGGACTAACTTAGGAGAAAATTGGTAATCAGAGAAATTATCTGAAATTATTGGCAGAATTCTTTGGGTTAGAAACATTTGCTAGGAACAAACGAGATTCTGACTTGTTACTTCGCATTGATAATACGACCACAATCGCGTATATAAATAGGATGGGCGGGATTCAATATCCAAAATTTAATCAAATAGCAAGGAAGATTTGGCACTTTTGTGAAATACGAAATCTGTGGATTTGTGCGTCTTAGATAGCATATAAAGAAAACGTTGAGGCAGATTCTGCATCGAGAGCGTTTAATATTATTATTGAAACCATTGGTACGATCGATATAGACTTGTTTACATCTGGTATAACTAAAAAATGTGACCGCTATTGTTCTTGGTACCCGGAATGGAAGCATACTCCGTTGATGCTTTTACGCTGGACAGGAGCGCATGGAGATTTTTTACATTCCCACTGGTAGCATTAGTTTTGAGGTGCTTATAAAAAATAAACAATGATCGGGCGCAGGGTATTTTGGTCGTTCCCTTCTGGCCGTCTCAACCATGGTACCCTCAATAGAGCACCATGTTGGTGGAAGAGATATTCATTTTTTCGGCTGATAATAATTTGTTGTTATCCCCATGCAGCACGGTCCAACATCCTCTAACGTCCAAGATGCAACTGATGGCCGGAGTGTTATTTGGAAATCTTACAAGAGGCAAGCAATCGATGACGGGGTCATTAAAGTATTAATTGAATCGATATCCGAGTCAACTTTAAAACAATACTCAAGGTCACTTACAGATTGGGCAGGATTTTTTAACGACGTTGGTTGTGATATGTATAAAGCGGAAGTAAATAAAGTCGTTTTTTGGCTGTATAGCAAATACCTAAAAGGCGATTCATGTAGTACTCTAAATACTTGCAGGTCGGCTGTATAGATTCTAGGCAATAATATAGGTAAAAATCCCGTGATAAGCAGATTGCTAAAAAGTATTTACAACAATAAGCCGGCGAAGCCGAAGTATGGTAGAATTTACGATCTCGATTCAGTATTATTAGCACTGGAAAAGTTATACCCTCTGGAGAGCTTGAGCCTCCCAGAGCTATCCGAGAAATTAGTCGTTCTATTAGCATTGATCACAGCCCACAGAAAACAAACAATTTCCATCAATTTAGTAAGTAATGTTGTCGAGAAAAATAATGGTATGGAAATAGAAGTTACCTCAGAAGGTAAAAACTTTCAAATCAGAAACCTTCCAGCATTTACGAGTTCTACCAAGATTTGCGGAAAAACCCGAATTATGTGTAGTTAAAATTTTTAATGAATACTTAAAAGTTCCCAAAGAATTACGAAAAGACTGCGATCAATTATTTATTACTACAAGAAAACCTTTTAAAAAGGCATCCAAAGATACGTTAAGAAAATTAATAAGAGGATTTCTCGTAGCCTGTGCCATGCAGCAACGTCAGCTGCTTTGAAAAAAGGTGTCGATATTTCAATACTAAAAAGTTTAGCCAGATGATCAGAAAGATCCAATATATTTAATCGTTTTATAATAGATAGATTGTAAATAATAGAAATGCGGTTGCTGAAGCAGTAGTTTTTTATTATTGTATTATTGCATTTAATATTATAAATAAAATGAAACTAGATAACAATTCTGTATGAATAAGCACTAAACATCTACCAAGAGATCTACCAGACAGAACGAGACACGAAGTATAATGAACGGATCCTGATTATGCAGAAAGTCTCGTTCGAAAGATCACTCCCATCCTTGAATTTCATGTATCGAATAATCTTGTCAGATTTTTCCTTACCTACAAAAAAAAAATCATGCAAAGACTGAAATTATGACGAACGCAAACGGCGGCAACGGCGAAGAATCCGTCGACGGCCCTAGCGAGATTTTTTGGAGGCTAAAATTTGTTGCGACATCTATGTACACTAACGGTACTACCAAGCGATCTTTCGAACGAGACTCTCTGCATAATCGTGATCAAGCTACGTCCGCCTTCGGCGGGCTCACTTGATCCGTCCATTATAGTGCATATATTGCTGTTTATAAATAAATTGTACGTTAGCAGCTGAAGCGCATTAATTACATCCTACCTTAAGGGGCTATGCCTGAGTTGAACCTGTAAAAAAGACATTAATAAGTAATAGGCTGAAAAAAATTATTTATTAATAGTATAAAAAAAATCTTTCTCCTACTTCAAATATAGGTATTAAAAATATTTTTAACTATTTTTAAAAAATTATATATCTATACTTACATTGTAAACAATTACATGCATGAATCATTAATTTTCAGCACTTTTTTCCCTTTGCTGCAGGATATCTCAGCATCCAGATGATGAATTGACACCAGACAGGATGTAAAATCTTTTGAGTATGTTTCTTCACTGCTTGAGCGGAAGACTTTTCTACAAAAAATAAATTTTAAATATTTAGTAACTCATAAGATGATTATATCAGTAATTATAGTGAATATTACATATATTCACATACGCAACATTGACCTTTACCTTGTATTAGTCAATTCTGCTCCATTCAAGCAGTGAAGAAACATATTAAGAAGATTTTCCATCCTGTCTGGTGTCAATTGATCATCTGGATGCTGAGATATCCTGCGGCAAAGGACCTAAAATGATAAAAATGGCAAAACTGAGAAAAATGCATTTAAAGTTTATCAAGATGTTTATGTATACTTATCGGGTAGTACTTACATGAACTGCTTAGCATATTTTTCTTATATTTTGGCATAAGATACCTATATATTAAGTCATATATAAAGACCCGAGTGCTGTATATGTAGATATACCAGTATCGAGAGCTGAAATTGAAATATAAATTTTTGATACGCATTCACAGTCAGTATGTTTCACATGAATATAATTGTTGGTATTGCTTACCCATGACTTTCCAGGATTATTAACAATCACAGTAGACTTAGAGCTGGTTGGAGACTATTTATCACACAGGCATCTTGTACACATGATAATTATAGCCCGTACACCTAAAAATCAAGAATATACTCACAAAGAACAAATTCTTTACAAATCATATGTTGTTTATAGTCCAAACACTTATCTAAATTTGAAGACTAGTAGACTCAGAAGCTATCACAACAGCACAACATCCAGCTTACACTAAACTACAGACAGCAGACGAAACAGCTGATGTCTGACAGTCTGAATGCAAACTCGACTAATTCGGTAAAACAGTGATTTCCTTTTCCATATGCTGTAAAGTGTCTTTTTTCAGGCGGTAATTTAAATTTGCACGAATATTTTTTTACCCCTTTATAAGTTTGATTAAAAAATTACAAGACTTAATTTAAATCCTAAATTTATTTTATTTTGAAAATTCAAAATAAAAATAAAATCTACGATTTTATAAAAATTAGTTATTAACAGTATGTAATGATTCAATAAATAATATATTTTTTTTTAAATAAAATTGCGTTTTCAAAAGGAGTTTGTAAACACATTTAATTTTACATTTTCTATGAAAAAGCAATTGTTTTAAATAATCAAAAGTGCTATAAGACAAAATATCAATAATACGCAATTTTAAAAAATTGTATTTTTTTAGTATTTTGCCTATAACTTTGTAACGGAATTTTTTCGGACAAAAAGGACTTCAGCAGCGTATTCTACATTAAATTTGCCTTAAAAAAATCAAATAAAAAAATTTTTGATTTTTTTGAATTTTAACTCAGGCATAACCCCTTAAAAGCTGTAAATTTATAATACATTTAATAGATATTAATTATGACATATTTGTTGAATATATTGCATTCCGTTAAAGAGTAGTGAAATTTCTCCCCCCTCCCCCGCCGTCCCAAGAAAACCTTTTCAAGGTAAAAGGTAGGCAAGTATAAGGTTGTTGCTTCATTTAAATTATAGAACAATTTTCCAACTCTCCACAACCCTTAGCCAAAATTCTAAGTGTTTATTCTATCATCCACATTAAAGGTTTTCAAACTCTCCATTGCCCTTCTAATCCCCTGACAGGAATTTATATGATTATACTTATCGACTTGGAAAATCTAAAATTCTCTTTTCTATAAAATGTGTATGTACGTAAACAGCTTCATATTAAGGACTCATTGTCCTGGCAACCATTTTTTTAAGTATCACTTCACTACCTTCGATTCTATGAAAATTCCAATTTTAATTTTCAGAAAGGAAAGTTGAGATATCTTGATGATATATTATATATACCGATAGCTTTTTGCAGGAAGAAGTTGTAAGGACTACTATGTTCATTCAGTCGAATAAATTGTTATTTTTATCCCTACAAGGCTATTACATTGGAGAATCAATATACAACAATGCTAATTTGGTTTATGACATTAAATGCAGTGATCGTGGATAAGTAAATCGCAAAAGATTAAACAACATGATGCAGTGAGACCGTGTTAAAATCATTTTATGGAAAAACTTGCCGTCCCGTCCTATCATAGATAATCGATTAATTCCTAAATGTCATTGTAATCAACAATATACTATAAAATTTCAAAATGTAAGTCAACTTACCTTTATATTATCATATATAAATGTACAACTTTAAATACATGTTAAACTGCGAGAATAATGGCCTGAAATGATAATGGGAATTTTTTTAATTAAGTATAGAACTAAAACTAAATCTGTGAACTCTGAATATTTTTCAACTTCATTAATTTCTTAAAAATTATGCTTACAATTATCACGAAATTTCCTATATTTAAAATCAGAAATTGGTTACTTATTTGGATTCAGCAGAGGAGTCATTTGAAGATGTATCCATAGTTACATACAATAGGAGGCGTCGGCAAATTTTGCCATAATACAATTTCAACACCGTATCACTGCATCATACAATTTAATCCTTTGCGATTAACTAATCCACGAAGTAGAAGGCAATCTTAACAGGAAGGTCGATTTGATGGTGACTACATTTAATATTATGAACTACATTAGTATTAGTGTTTGTTGATTCTTCAATATAATCGCCGTGAAGCGATAAAAATAACAATTTATTCGAAAGACTGCACATGAAAGCCCTTACAACTTCTTCCTACAAAAAGCTGTCGGTATAGTATATGAATTAATTTTTGTTCTACATATTATTTTCGTATTTAAGGGGTTATGACAGTGTTAAAATTTTGAAAATATCCATTTTTTTTTTATTCACTTTTTTAATAGTTAATAGTCTGTAGAATATGGTCCTGAAAGCCGTTTTTTGCTAAAAAAATTTGCCTCGAAGATATCAACAAAAAACTGATAAATCTGTTTCAAGTAAATTTTTGAAAAATCGTGATTTTTAAATATTTTAATTAGGCCAAACTTGTGGAAAGGATTGTTCTAACACACTTTTTACAGAGAGATTTCATGAGAAATCTTACTGAAAATATGACTTAAAAACCGTTTTACAAACCGTTTTTTTTCTCAAGAGTTATTAATTTATTTCCGTAAAATAAATAAAATCCGTAAAATTAATTTTTCTATGTGTGATTTTATGTTACTAAACTCAATGTGTTAAAGTAAAGGCATTCAACAAATTTGAATTTGCCACTCGAATAAGTTGTACCTCACAGCGTCCGGTCGAGAATGAAGATTTCTGTTTGATCGGTATAGTAGAATTTTCTGTAAAGCAGCAGAAAGCAGCCAAACAGCTGTTTTTCAACAAGACACTAGATCAGTGCAGTTAGTCTGCTAGCTGCTGTAACAGTGCTTATAACCTCAGTGGTGTTGTAAAAGTTCAAGAGCTTCTGCAGAGTACAAAAATTATTCAGATAAGTATTGCAAACTGTTTAGTAATAAATGTGTCCATGAGCTTTTTCTTTGTTGGTTTATTTTTTGCTTTTAGGTATACGGGTGCAAGCCAGGAAGATGGAAGCTTATGTTGACTGTCTGGAGTATTATTTTGTATGCTTTTCAACAACTTGAAGTGTATTTAATAATGGTAAGTATTGCATGTAATTGTAATTCATAAGCATAACTTGATTGTGAATAAGTAACGATAATATTTTTTTTATTTTCAGCTTTTAAATACTATTATCACACAGCATGATGTGCGCGTACCACCAAATATACTTTATTGTATGTATATTTGAGAACCAAAAGCAAATCAAGGTATGCCGGATAGTTTCTGTAAGTATAGTTGAGTTCATTTGTATGATTTACATTATAAACTTTAAATGCCTTTTACTCATATTTAGTTTTTTCATGCTTCTTGTATACTTGCCGCAGCTTTTTGAAGGAACCGTACCATCAATCCTGATGAACCAAAGTGGAAAACCTTGCTTATGAGTATGGTCACAAACTGAGTGGAGCAGAATTGGCAAAGGTAAGTTCAAAGTGAATGTTACGTATGTTTACATATGTAACATTCACTATAATTACTAATATTGTCAATATATGTTGAATTAATTATATTAATTTTGTGTTTTTCAGGAATCTGTTCCACTTAGTCTGAGACCAGACTCATAATGAAGATTTGGCACTTTGATTCATCAGGATTGATGGTACGGTTCCATCAGAAACATGCGGCAAGCAAACAAAAGTGATGAAAATTATGATTTTTGGTAAGTAAATACCTTTAATTGTTGTTAAATGTTATACTCACTTAATGCATATTTTTAATGCATAAAAGTGATGTATAATACTTATATTTGAAAGGAAAAATTTAGTTTTTAGAGCACCTATATATATTAATTTTTTACAGCACTAATAATTTTTCTTTTTTTTTCAGGTTTTAACACTGTCATAACCCCTTAAACGCTCATTCATTTATTTATTTGAATACGGTTGGTTTTTTTTAGAAAAGAATGTTACAACGTTCCTTTGTGAAAATTAAAATTGGATTTTCGTAAAATCATAGGTAGTGAACTGATACTAAAAAAATGGTTGTCAGTTTAATGAACCCTAAATACGAAGCTATAAACGTACATACATATTTTATTGAAGAGAGTTTTAGGTTTTTAAGTTGACGAGTATAAGCATATAAAATTCTTTTGTTGTTCTTATCGATCTCTCCGAGGCAATGGTTTAGAAAGGGTTTAAAAAAAAATTAAAACTTCTTTCTTTTAAGAAAGGTTCTTAAAGCTATCTAAATGATAATACATTACATCATGTGGTATAACAATAAACTAAATTGTGAATCATATATTATTATATCTAAAATAACACGTTTGCTACAAAAACGGTAGTCGCAAAGAGTCCGGACAGTCGAACCCTGCCGCAGTCCCACGAGGAGTAGTAGCTTTGAGCATTGTTCGCGCCAAGTCGCCGCTCAGCCGAGATGATCGTTCAGCAGTCAGTGCAGGCGGCTATAATGCACTGTTTAAATCACTAAGCGTACCCAGATGCGATATTTCTGGCAGAGAGGTTGTTCACCGAAGTGGATAATGACCTGAAAAACATGGAGCCGTTGATGGCGACACTGCTCAGACGGACGTACCGCCTCCTCATGGTCGAATCGCTCGAGCTCCAGTATGATGATGGTACTGCAGAAGTAGATGAACTCGTCGTCGATTTCCTCGGACTCCAACTGGTATGCCCAGCCGCGTTTCGCCCGTGCCTCAGCAGTTCGGATCAGTTGGTGATTGAGCTGAAGAAGCAGATACGCCCTCATCATCGTGTTACTAGAGCTTAAGCAGGTGCATGCAACCGCGCGCCGCCTGAACCTGAACGACCCGGAGTAGTTGGTAGCGGAGCTGTAGAAGCAAATGCGTTGTATTCTCGTCGTCGATTACTTATGGCTCTAGCTGGTACACGCAATCGCGCAGCGATGATGATGCTGAATAATATGCGCCAGCTCTTCGCCATCGAGCCTCTCGAGCTCCAACGAGGGCGCGCCACTGCTTACCGCTCGCAGCCCCACGACTTATAGTATTTTTTGGTGTGTTGCACAAGGAGATGTGTCGTCATTTCCTCGTCCGATCGCTCGAGCTCCAACCAGTACAAGCAACCGCGAGAAAAATATATATCAGTTCATGTTATTAAAAATCCCACAGTTTATTGTTAGGAAAATGTAGGACTGAAGCTTTATAGCAGTGGTAGGTTAGTTCCAAAAAGTGGTGGAACAACTTTCAATAGTGATGGACCCCCATTACTTATTAATCGATCTTCCTTAAGCAGCACCAGGCTTTTGCCTCCCATAAACAACAACGTATATGGATTAAGAACTGTATATATTATTTTGAATACAATTTTTGTTATGTTATTAATAATTGTGGCTATCACACGACAACTTTATGATTTTATGATTAAGAGTGCTGTAGCTCCTTCGTAACTGAAATATCATAGGTTTCGTCACTCAACCAACGAATGAAACTTCTGACAATTTCGATACTGTATATGAGGAAATCCGTATTTTTCATTTATTTTCTTGCCTCCACAAGTTGCGAAAAAAAATCTCGAGCTGCATCGACTGGATAAAGTTTTTTTGTTCTTTAGGACGTACAGAATAAAAAAAAATAGGACACCCACGAAATCGATCTTCTCACGTGTGTAAGAATTTTAATAAACTGCGTTAGTATTATTGTATGAATGAAAATAAGAATTGATTCGAAAGACTTCACATCGAAGTTATATTTGACAATTTATTCAACGATTTCACAACCTTCCCAAGGTGAAATTTCAAATAATTTATATGATTTAATGGAAATTTTAGTTTTCATTTAGTTTAAATTTGAGTCATATTTTTTGGGATAATTTATCAGATACTTTTTCAATACTTTTGGGGACACTTTTTGGGATACTTTTTCGGATACTATTTCGGATATTTTTGTGACATTTTTTGGGATTCCTTTTGAGATACTGTTTGGGATAATTTTTGCGATACTATTTGGGATAATTTGTCAGATACTTTTTCAATACTTTTTGGGATACTTTTTGTGATACTTGTTGAGATACTTTTTGGGATACTTTTGGGCATTGTCTATCCATTGCCAGTCGCAGCAGCTCTCAAAATACCTTAATTAAAAAGTTTGCCACATCTTTCGAAATGTTGACAATCGAAAAAATTACCTTCCTTCGTTACGAGTGTCTTACAAAAAAAATAAATCTTTCTCTGCATTGTCTATCCATCGCCCATCGTAGCAGCCTCGAAAATACAGCAGGCAAAAAGTTCGCGGCGTTTATCAAAATTTGGAGTATCGCAAAACTTACGTTCCTTATGTACAAGTGCCTTTGCTGTTACGTAAAAAATACCTGGTATTTGCGAGGTCGCGGTTCACACAGCGATGTGATATTACGCTAAATTTGTGAAAATAGAAACAATTTTTTTCAATTTCGCAATTTTACTGCTGTTCATTGCGGCAGGGTTTTGTCATTCGACTCGATGTTCAAAGTTGTGTCGCTGTATCGGTTACCGACATTTGCAGCTACATAACCCTATAGTAGAAAACACATTGAATGGCGGTCCGTTCGCGTTCCGGTTCGCCCGGAAGTGAAGCGATGCTAGTTTTATCTTTTCTATCTTGCATTTCTTTCATTTCGTTGGTTTCATTCGAACGGTTGGCTTCATTGGAATGGGCACCCCCAAAATATGGTAAAACTGTCGGATTAGCCCAAAAATTTGGTACCATTTACGAAAAATCATATGGGTATATTTTTTTCCGGTTATGTAGTATATTCTTTCATAATTATTTTCTTACATCCATGCCCTAATCTACCATTACCAGTATACAAATCAGTTGATTTATGTATTGGTGGATATGGTGGATGTATTGATATCGTATCGACTTTATCCAGCGAAACAACAGCATTGAATTTAGGCCTATTTTGATGTTGCTATAGTCTCTGTTAGAAGCGACGATATAGTTTTACAATATTTTTAATGCATTAAAACCACGTGTGTTTACGCGTAACGTAGTATTCAAAAGTGAGCTTTGCGAACGACGCCGTGTACATAATTAACATTTATGTAACATTTACATCCTTTACTTATCGATGCCAAAATGGCTTTTAGTGTATCGCTTGGATACGTGATCAATTCATTGAGCCTCACACCTAGAGAAAAACAGACTAACAGAAAGAAAAGTAGCAAACATCTTGCAGCTTCTTAGCTATGATGTACACACAGTCACACATACACACACACACACGCACACACACACACACACACACACACACACACATACGCATATGCACACGCACACCCACACTCATAGGGACAGCCCTGAACGCTATATAAGCTACATCTCGTAGTATACTTCGTTAAGAGCCTGAGAGTGAGGGGGGGGGGGTGAGATGATTCTCACCTACGCACACAGTATACCGTGTATCCCAGGTGAAACAGTCTATGCTGGAAGTGTGGGTGGAAAAAATTTTCGTACCAAAAACTATGGTGAAAAAATTTATGGGGTTGAAGGGTGATCTCGGCGACTGATAGTGTGCAGCCCATATGTTTCACAGAAAAAATGCTGCATTCGGATAATTTAAAATTTGAAAAATTAATATTTTATGAAGAGGCACTTAATTCTACAGAAACGGCCGAATTCAACAGAATTGGAATGACAAAAATAGAATAGTAATTTTTTGAGATAATGAGACTAGTTCAATAAATGTCACTTGCAGGGTTATGAATTGATATAAGTGAAAATGCTCCGATTTTTGTGATTCATGTTTTGTAAGTATTTTTTGTTTAAGAATTATTGATTTGAAAATTTTGAGTGCAACCTTTTTTCTAAAGTCGTGCCATACGTTTGCCAGTGCCGAAGAGGGGTCTTAGCCTTTTATTGCACCGGTGAACACTTTTGGCTACAGCGGTTTCATGAGGGTTACCCGTGCAATTACCCTCCATAAATAAAATTTTTCCTTCAAATTTTTCAATATCTTTTAATTTTTCATGATTATGGATTTTTGTTTCAAATATTAATTGTTTTTAAAACTTACTAATAATAATAAAATTCGAATCGAGAAAATTGGATGATTTTTACTTATACTCCACTAGATTGTACAGCTCACGCTCTATTTTCGCGTTTTAAACATCCGTTGATAACGTAATCAATTGGCAGCTGAAGATGTGATAGGTTTAAGAGCGAGGATTTGGATTTAATAACGGAATGAGGCAAAAAAATTTAACTTCCGTGACTGTGAGTAGTTCGTCAAATTACATGAATTAAATTTTTGCATAGTTAAAAGTAATCATTCTCTTTATTAATGAGTATATTTACAAGTAATGTTCAAAACGCAGTCCTTTTGCGACTAAGCAGTATTCGAGGCGATCATAAAAGCTTCGAGTAACTGTTTGAATTTGCTCTGGCCGAATACTATAATGAACTGCGAATATTCTTTGTTGCAGTTCCAAAAAATTGGGAATATCCTCTTGCAAATATATATTATTTTTTAAATGCCCACAGTAAAAATAATCTAATGGACTTAGATCTAGTAATCGCGCTGGTCAGCTATTTTCGGTGCGTAAGTCAATCCATCCATTAGAAAACTGTGTTTGCAAATACGCCATCACGATTCGCGAACTGTGTGTGGGTGCACCATCTTGTTGAAATAATATTGGGCCCTAAACACAAAAAATAGGCATCAAATTAAAAATTTTCTCTGAAATTTTAAATAAAGTCTATATGCTATTGTTGCAATATTAGATTGTTTTATACCACTATTTTAGAAGAAATACTTATGCGGTAAAATTTAAAATGAATAATTTTCAAATTTTCGAGAAAATTTTAGATTAAAATTTAAATAGAATAAATGTAGTATTAATACTAAAGATTAATAATTACTAGAAATTTTAAATGAATTCTATATGCTAGTGTTGTTGTTCTAAAAAATTTGTAGGCTGATATTGCAATATTTGTTTTTTTTTTATACTAGAATTTAAGAAGAAATAATTATACGGTAAAAATTAATATATAAAATTTGCAATTTTTAGATTAAAATTGAAATAGAAAAAATATTTTACTTACACCCAGTTCTTGCTCCAAATTCCGTATTGCTGGCAGAAACGGCTCTTCAAGTAGTTGTAGATATCTGTGACCATTCCTGTCCACACATTTACCTTTTGTGGGTATTGGAGTTTAGAATCCACTACGAGATATTGATTTTCAGTGCTCCAGTAGCGCAGATTTTGTCTATTCGGAACTTTCGGTAGATGAAAGCTGCTCTCATCCGTCGTACAGATGAAGTTAATCAATTTAGGATTCTGATTGATCAAATTAATCATGTTTTCACAGAATAGCATCCTGCGTTCAGGATCTCCCGTCAAAAGTTGCTACAATAATAATGAAAAATTGGAAAATATTGAAAAATTTAAAGGAAAAATTTTATTTATGGAGGGTAATTGCACGGGTAACCCTCCTTAATCCGCTGTAGCCAAAAGTATTAACCGGTGCAATAAAAGGCTAAGACCCCTCTTCGGCACTGGCACACGTGTGGCATGACTTTAGAAAAAGTTTGCACCCAAAATTTTCAAATGAACAATTCTTAAATAAAGATCATTTTAGCTGTACTCACGTTTATGCGTAAGGATCCCCAATACTTACAAAATTTGAATGATAAAAATCGGAGCATTTTCACTCATATCAATTTATAAGCCTGCAAGTGACATTTATTGAACTAGTCTCATTATCTCAAAAATTTATTATTCGATTTTTATCAATCCAATTCTGCTGAATTCGGCCGTTTCTGTAGAATTAAGTGCCTCTTCATAAAATATTAATTTTGCAAATTTTAAATTATCTTAATGCAGCATTTTTTTCTGTGAAACATATGGGCTGCACACGTTCAGTCGCCGAGATCACCCTTCACCCCCATATATTTTTTCACCACAGTTTTTGGTACTGAAATTTTTTCTACCCACACTTCCAGCATGGACAGTTTCACCTGGCGCACACGGTAAACAAAAGCTAGTTCTCGCTGTAAGTCAGCTGCATAGAGACTATCGGCGGGGGACCGCACGCCCCTCGTTCTCTGCCCAAATTCTGTGACACCTCTCCCCCTCTGCTTTCCAAATTTTTACGCAAACCCCCCATACCAACTTTAAAAAACTATATATTTATGAACATTAAAAAAGCCTTAGAGGTATTTACGATGTTGTCATGATGTCATGCACAGACTCATGCACACACACACACGCACACTCTCACGCACGCATATATAAACGCATATATTCATACTCACGCACACACGCACACTCTTACACATTAATGCATAAACGGATATATGCCCACTTGTACGCATACATGCAGATACACACACTCATTCATCCACACACTCGCATGAACTTGTGCGGGGCTTGAAAACACTTTTGAAGTCATCCTATCCGAGTTTAATTTCGTACGAGAAGAGCGGTGACGTACTTGTGACGTGTACACGAGATATGAGAGGTAAGTAGGAGAACAGAGAGGAGGGAGAGCGATATTAAATTAGATTAGATTTTGTATTTATTATTGTACTTTATGTTGTACACAATATCTAAACTGTATCAACATTTAGTAGCAATGCAGAAATTTAAAAAGATAGGGGATAGAGCTAAAAGGAAGAATAGAAAACAAATTAAGGGTATAAGGAAAAGAAGAAACAGACGCTCTCATACCTCAAGCTCCAGCAAGTAATGCTAAATATTAAGCTTAAAAGATCGCAAATTAAAGGTCCTTGTGAGACTTGAAGGGAGGCTATTTCACAGGTAAGTAGAACTTACATAAAAATAACTACGAAGAAACTCTGTAAGACAGAGGGACACGTTCAACGGTGTCTTATCCTCTATCACAGGTCGAGCAGCAATCGGGAAATCGTAAAGATTAAACAGGTGCATAGGTACGTAGGTGTTATCAATCATCCTAACACAAAGTAATTCCGACATTCAGAGGTGATAAGTCACCCAAGATTGTCTATAAGAAGAAACATGTTCATCCCTTCTCAGATTACAGATAAAGCGAGTAGTTGAGTTGATAAACCTTTACAGTTTCAGATCTAACTCCTGTGTGTGAACAGATAGTGACTAGTGAACAACAATCGACATGTGGAAAGAGCAAAGTTTGTATCAGAATGGGAGAGAGAGAGAGAGAGAGCGTGCTAGCTCTTCGGATAGTCTCTCTCTCTCTCTCTCGCTCTCTCTCTCTCTCTCTCTCTCTCTCTCTCTTTTAAGTGCCCCGATGGAAAACGGCGGTATGAATGCTGCGCGTGTGCGCCCAAGTCCGCTTCTTCTCTCTTCGAATACAAAGCTCGTAGTTTTTCTCACTGATCATTTTTTTGTTTCCGTCTCATGCAAGCATCGCAATGCATTGTCCTCGCGGTCTGTTCGTGGTGGAAAGCGAAACGGAACTTTTCTCGCATCCTCCCTCGCTCTTTCTTCTGTATAAATACTCGTGAAGCTTTTTGTCAAGCCAATAGGTAGGTATGTTTGTGAGCTTTTCGGCCTAATTACACGTGAGTCGCGATCAGTAAAGTACTGACGGAATCACCGGCAACTTCAGGATGAATATGGACCGACGTACGTACGTGATAGTAGAGAGTGATTAAGAGAGAGAGAGGGAGAGAGGAAAAGAGAGAGATAAAAAGAGAAAGAGAGGGAAAGGGAAAGAGAGAGAGAGAGAAAGGGAGAGAGAGAGAGAGAAAAAGAGAAACAGAGAGACGAGGAAAGAGCCCCAGTTTCGCGCTCACCACGCGCAGAGAGCGAACCGGTCGATTGCGCTAGGCCCAGAAAGAGGGTCTCCCTGTCTCTCGCCCACTGTGGTGCACGCTCGCGCGCGCGCTAGCTCGCTCCGCCCCGCACCAATCGCTCTCCGTATCCCTCCCCTCCCCCCGCTGGCTCTCACCTCGCGCTGATCTAAGCGCTCTCCCCCCGCCCCTCCCTGGAGCCCGCGCTCGGGAGATGCGCGCACGCTAGACTTTTTTATTAGAAAATAATTAATATCGTAAGTTGTAATTTTTTAACCTTTTAACAGTTCGCATTCCAGTATTCCATTGTTGTATTCAGTTTTTGCCATAGGGCGTCATTCCATGATCGGGGCACAAATACCATTATATTACTTAAGATACACGTATATGAAAAATTTACAGAAAGTTACACTTTTTAAGTAGGAAAAAATCCCGGCTGTCAGAAGATATATTACCATACACGTGACTTAAATGACCCATTACTTCATGGAATGAAAGGTAGGCGTAATATTCAAGCCATAATATGGGCTGTAGTTGGGTTACTAATATTGTATAAAATTTAATATTATAGCCGTCCTAAATCCGCAGTTAAGCATATCTGTGCTATAAGCAGTTGATTAGTTCACTATAAATTCAGCACACGAGCTTAGCAAATGTCATATCCATGGTGAAATAATTGGTTACTTATTTCATGAATGTGCATGACTTAAATCCGGATTTCAGTCAGACCGTATTATAAATATTTTAATGTGGATGTTGATTTTATATATCTAGTGTATTAGTGTGATGACGGAGGTGTTCATGACCGCCCCTGCTCGGGAACATCCCAGATCGAGCACGCAGGCGAACCCATTATGCTAGGCCTTCCTTCCCATATTTGGGTGACATATTTCTTAAGCTATCTTTAAAATGATTCTTCTCGTGGTACTGAGCTGTTCGTTAGGAAAATCCTAGCCCCACGCACTTTTTCTTTTTCTGATAACTGAACTTTTTACCGTATTCCACAGCATTTTAGATTTGCTATTTGAAATTAAGCGTGATACGTAGGAAGTACTTTTATCTCAAACTAACTCTCAAACTATGCAAGTTTTTCGGAATTTTTTTCATACAGTTCATTCAGAAGTAAATGACAATAGATTGGCAAAAAGTTTGATAAAAAAATATCAATAATTATGGGAGCTAACAGGTGAATTTTCGACGGAGAAGATTAGTTTTTGAACGCGGCATAAGCCCCTTGCAGTACTTCTAAAAATTTTGCACATAATTTATTTAAAACAGTGTAAAATATTGACTTAAAGTGAACAAGTTTACTTCAACAGATAGTTGTCTACCATCGTCGCTCCTGGTGTTGTGACACATGGCCGGCCATACGATCGTCGTTTCAGGCTTTCACGCCACATAGTCAGCTACGTACTTCGTTCATAAATTTTCAATAAATATTAATAATTATTATAAACTGTATAGTTTTTATTTTATTTATATTTAATTCATAGGTATAAATTTATATTTTTAGACTCTGTTCGTACAATTAAAACTTAACATTTTTTTATATTTCAACTATTCGTTCTTTTAACGACGTTGTGTACTTCGGAAATACACCAAAAAAAGATTTCTCGATTAATTTACAACGCCCAAGTGGCATGCTTTGAAAACGAGTGCATGTATGAAAATGACCATACTTTTGACTCTCCTTAACGCCAAATTGTACAACAAAATCATCTATTTATTTCTTCAGCATTGGACATTAAACGGGAATTGTTAATGCTGCAAAACATTGTTTGGAGTTAAATAAAGCCAAAAGCAACAGCATTTTCGTAGATGGATGCACGATCGCCGCATGCCGCTCGGGAGTTGTAGATCCAACGAGAAATTGTATTTTTGCTATATTTCTAGAGTGCATAGCGTCATAAAAAACACATTATTTAAATGTAAAATACTCTATCGGTTTCTCTAATAACAGCCATTAAATTTGAATTATTAACGCTGTAAAATATTGTATAGTTAAGCACTAAAACGAGCCAAAAGTATGAGCTTTTTGGAATATACACATATATGCTCATACTTGAGGCTCTATTTAGTGCAAAACTATACAACAATTCGCAGTATTAGCAATTCGCGCTTTATATCTGACGTTGCAGAAACAGACAGAGCATATTACATTCGAACAATGTCGCTTCTTATCGGAGTTAGGCGCTTTAGAAATGTACCAAAAATATGATTTTTAGCTTTGCCCACAACGCACGAATGGTACGCGACGATCACGCGTGTATATAGGAAAATGCCCTTATCTTTGGCTTTCTTTAGCACAAAACTATACAAGAAAACACTCTGTTTCATGTCAAAATGAAAAATTTTTAGACCAATCCTCCTAGCTCAAAAACACGTCATTTTTGGTCACGAAACCTCTGGTAAAAACGGGCACCGCTGTTCGAAAGATAAAAATGTATAGATGACGCCTATATAAATTTCGAAAACGAAATATTTCCGGAAATTGACCAAACAACGGAAAAAAGGTACGAGTTTTCGGTTATTTCCTTATAAGTCGAAAAGTAAGAGAGTAACGTGAAATATAGAAGAGAGCACATTTGTAGCTCTTAAAATTATGAACAAAATGACGTATTAAACGCCTCGATCGAATCAATAGAAGCGGAGATAGACGGAAAAATAAGAGCGCGGGAGTGAGGGGACGCTAGCGGCGAGAGGAGAGTTATATATATAGATATACAAGCTTTGCCGCACCGTCTATCTCCGCTTCTATTGATTCGATCGAGGCGTTTGGTACGTCATTTTGTTCATAATTTTAAGAGCTACAAATGTGCTTTCTTCTATATTTTACGCTACTCCCGAATATTACCGAACGCTATAACCGAAAACTCGTACCTTTTTTCCGTTGTTTGGTCAATTTCCGGAAATATTTCGTTTTCTAAATTTATATAGGCGTCATCTACGCATTTTTATCTTTCAAACAGCTGTGCCCGTTTTTACCAGAGTTGTCGTGACCACTGCACATGCTAGGAGGCTTGGGCTATTTGTATAGTTTGGTGCTAAGGGAGCCAAAGGATAAACATTTTTCTATATGCACGGATGATCGCCGCAAGCCAAACATGCGTTGAAGATCAAGCGAAAAATCATATTTTTGGTGCATTTCTATAGTGCATAACGTCGTTAATAAACGACTTTGTTTAAATGCAAAATAGTGCACGCGCACACGCACACGCACACGCTCACGCACACGCACTCGCACACGCACACGCACACGCACATGCACACGCGCACACGCACATACGCACACGCTCATGCTCATGCACACGCACACGCACACTCGCACCCGCACGCGCACACGTTCACGCACACGCACATGTACACGCACACGCATACGCACACGCATACGCACACGTATACGCACACACACACATATATATACATACATATATAGCACACTACGAGATAAATAAAACTTTTAGACTAATTAGTACAAAAGTAGAAGAAAAGAGCTTTAAGGGGTCAAGACTGTGTTAAAACTATGAAAAAATCGATTTTTTTTTCATAATTCGATAGGAAATTTGTTCAAGAATAAGCTCCCGAAACCCGCTTTACAAAAAAAAATTTTTTGAAAAAGATACAGGCAAAAAACTAAAAAAATGTTAAAAAATAAAAATAACGAATTCCGAAAATTGCACTTTTTTCTCGTTATTAATTTTTTAGTGCCTGTTATGGTATCAAAAATGTATTTAATCCTTATTATTACTAAAAAAATTTAAAAAAAAACGAATTAAAAAGTTTTTTGAATTTTAGCCAATTTCAAATTTGGCGCTTACCGATGCAGGTATATAGCTACTCTGCACGCAGTAGTAGGAATCAGATTCCTACTTTACCACTGAGTGAAAGAAGGTTATATTGGCTTATTTTAATAATAAATATTTATTCTATTTGATTATTCAAATATCAATAAATAAAATATTATTAAAATAACTTTAGTTAGTATCTTCTAACACAAAGTTAATAATTTTTACAAATTTGCACGAACTTTTCTAAGTGTGCTTTTTTATAAGTGTCCCACAAATATTTTATTATAAAATCAGATTTTATATAAAATATTAAAATGAGTGGAAACAAGGACTCAAGAAACAGAAAGGCTGGCTCATCTGCACATGGCAAAAGAAGATTTGGAAGAAAGAAGAAGGCAGCAAGAGGGTTTAAAGGAAATGTTGAACCTTCTACATCTGGAGGAAGGCCTACGTCGACAGCCAGTATGCAGCCTTCGACATCTGGAACAGCAGATAAGTCTTTCGCCAAGCCAGAGATTCCTGTATCGAGATCAAAGGCTAAATTAAATTCAGAGTACATAGAAGCAGGTCCTATAGAATATAGGATATTTGACATTTCCTTGCTTTTACCTGGATTACAGGAATGTCTGGCTTGTAAAACTTGTGGCGGTGACATCACTTTTTATGAAGTTTCTACCAGAGGACTTGGTAGCAAACTCTCTGTCACTTGCAGCAAGTGCGCTAAAGCTACTTTTATTGACTCCAGCAGACACATTGGAAAGAAAGCCAATGCTTATGAAATTAATCGACGAGTAGTTTTAGCTATGAGAGCTCTTGGACACGGGCACACTGGTTTACAAACTTTTTGTGGACTTATGGATTTCTTGCCTCCAATTGCACACAGTCACTTTGGAACAATTAATCATGAATTAAAAATAGCTAGTGAAAAAGTAGCTAAAGAGTCAATGAAAGCAGCTTTACAGGAAGACTGCAGTGAAATTTCAGGTGAAATTCAAGAAAATCCATGTACATCGGTGTCTGGCGATGGTTCTTGGAGGAAAAGAGGATTTTCTTCCCTCCAAGGCGTATGCACTTTGATCAGAAATGATAATGGCAAAGTGATTGATGTGGCGCCAAAGCAATCTTTCTGCAAAGCTTGTGAGCTGCAGAAAGACAAGGACACCGAGGAATATCGAGAATGGTTTGAGACACATCAAGATCAGTGCTCAGCTAACCATCAAGGAAGCTCTGGAAAAATGGAAGTGGATGGCATCGTTGAAATGTTCCAGAGGTCTGAGAAAATCCATGGAGTCAGGTATAAGAATTATATTGGAGATGGCGACTCCAAGGTATACAAGGCCTTGTGTGACACGAAGCCATATGGGGATGACTTCGTAATTGAGAAGAAAGAATGTGTAGGACACGTTCAGAAGAGGATGGGAACGAGACTACGGAACCTCAAGAAAAGTTTAGCTGGCCAAAAGCTAAGTGACGGTGCTGGCATTGGTGGGAAGAACCGATTAACAGTTCAAAGGATTGATGAGCTGACAAGGTATTATGGCAATTCCATCAGAGGCCATAAAGATTCAGCAGATAAAATGTCAAATGCCATTTGGGCGACATTTTATCATAAACTTTCAACAGATCAAGAGCCAAGACACCACCTTTGTCCTCCAGGATCCGACAGCTGGTGTAAATGGCAAGTAGCCAAACCTAACAAGAAGCTGAAGACTTTTCACCACAAGAATAGTATTCCGGCAGCTATTATGGAGGCAATAAGGCCAATTTACGAAGACTTGACACAGCCAGACTTGCTTGGGAGATGCGTTGGAGGCTTTACTCAAAACAGCAACGAAAGCTTCAACCAATCTATTTGGAAGCTCATCCCCAAGGAAAGTTTTAGCGGTCTTGTAGTCTTAGAAATTGGTACTTACATAGCAGTTGCCTCCTTCAATGATGGAAAAGCCGGAGTACTGAACATCATGAAGAGTTTCGACGTCCATCCAGGATCCTCTGCAGTAGACTGGGCCAAAAGTGCAGATGAGCTACGCCTTTTCTGGTCCAATAGAAGAGCTCAAGAATCAACGCTTGAGGCACGTCAAGCAAGAAGAAAAAGGAAGCACCCAGAAGAAGACTCCTATGGACCTGGGGCTTACTAACTCAAACACATCATACATACAAAAAACACATGCACTCAACTATACACTCCATTGCACACCTAACCCAAAAACACTAATAACACTTATTACACTTTTCACTTTTCATCACACTTACCACACAGTTAGTAAGCCCCCCTTCGCCCCCCCCAAAAAAAGGGAAGTTGCATCTTTTTAATTTTTGCCTCTGCTGTAAAGATGCATGCATCTTTGCAGCAGAAAAACACAAGATGCTTTAGGCATATTGTAATTGATAGTCTGCTCCAAGTTTCAGTTACAGCTGATCAGCTGATCAGTTTGATTCACTTTCCATGAGAGCATCTGGACAAGGCTTTTTAACCACAACACAGGACATTCTAGTCTGCTTGGAGTGACAGCCAAATTTGTAAGTATCAAAACTACTATTAAAACTAAAATTTGTTTTAAGTAGTAAAATATCATAAATTACTCATAAATATACTAGACAATTTTTAAGTTATTAAAATGTTTATTTTCTAGGGAGGCGAGCAAATATGTGGCAGATCAACATCAATTGTACTCTAAATAAGTACAATGATTACCACTTTTGGACTTGAGAAGGCCTGGATACGCTGAACAATTTGTAAGTACACTTTACTTAATGAAATATTAACTAAAACTTTAAATGCCTTTTTCTCTGTTCGAGCTTTTCCAGATTTTTAGTCAGTTGCCGCAGCTTTTCTCAGCAACCGGTCAACCAATCTGGCTCAAATTTGGCAGAGAAGTTGCTATGATGTTTCCGCACAAACTGAATGGAGCAGAATTGGAAAAGATAAGTTACGAGTGAATGTTATGTATGTTTACATATGTAACATTCACTAAATTACTAATTATATTAATATATAACAATCTAATTATTTTTAATCAATCTTTTTCAGAAATCTGCTCCATACAGTTTGTGAGGACACAAAAGAGGAAAAATTTGCAACCTGCAGGGTCTCAATAGATTCACCGGATGCTGTGGAAAGCTGCGGCAAGTAAAAAAAAAACTTTAAAATTCTCAATTTTTTTAATAAACATTATTGAATTGTTTCAGGTAATCAGATAAACATATTCCCAGGTTTGAGACCATGAAGATCATCTATAATACATCTAGTTTAAGGTAAAAAAATCTTTTTTTCATTTAATTGATAAAATTATTAGTCACATGGTCTAATATATATTTTGTTTTTTCAGCATTTAACACAGTCTTGACCCCTTAATTTAAGTTATTAAACTTTAAAAACCTTCTTTAAATCCTTCTCAATTTTTATCTAATCGTGCGTTTTCAACACGTTATACCTCAAATTGAAGCTCTTTTCTTCTACTTGCATACTAATTGATCAGAGTTCCAATTTTGTTGTGCGATGATCTATGTTCTCAATTTGTTTGATTTTTATTACTGATTTTGAGAAGCATATATATAATGTATCGCATGAGAAACATAAACTGTTGACAATTTTGTAAAAAAGTGGAAGATGAGAGCTTTAATTTGAACTATTGAACTTTGAAAACGGTCCGTTGGATCGGAAGGTACGATGATTTCAAAAAAGGCAAATTTCGCTTTTTTCCATGAAATCGATCGATTTTCGAAAAATCAGAGACTTTTTCCTTTGTTCAAATGCTATTAACTTTTTTATAACACGTGCATCGAAATGGCTCTTTTCGCTGCCTCATAACTCCGTAGAAAATCGAGTTTCAATCAGTGCTTCCGATTTATTCTTTTCTTTTACCTTATTTCTGTTGATTGGAATATTGATTTAACATACGGCATGCTTCGTAAAATTGTATGAGAATGAAAAAAAAACACGAAAATTGACCTTTTTTCAGATTTGGCCCGTAACTTTGTATTGGCATAGTGCCGATGTTCTACACCCATACATCTTTTTTCGTATGTTCTAGCGGGTGTAACAAGCCTAGTCCGGTCAGTTACTCAGTTTCCACTTTTGAGCAAAAAACAGTCCGACTCTCTGTAGATTTTCTCATGCACACATTCGCGCTAACCTAATCTAATCAAGTGGATCCGCTGCAGCTACCGCCTCGAGATATGTTGCTGCATGAAGACGGAGATATTAAAATTATACGTGCAGACAACGACGTTCCGTTTAGAAGTACAGCAGAGTACTTATACGTGCACCTAAGTTAAATTGAAACTTTGAATTTTTGCGACTGTCGCCTTGTTCTGCGTAAATCACATGTCCGGTCACTTTGGTAAGGAACTTACCCCCGCGGTAAATAAGGCGTCAAAATGACTGGACATGTGGCATGCACAGAACAAGGCGGCAGTCGCAAAAATTCAAAGTTTCAATTTAACTCAAGTGCACACTTACACAGTCTGGAAAGATTCGCTGAAACATACAATAACACTACTTCTGTAATATCTATAATAAATTAAGAAATAATGATTATCTACCATTTTTTTATTTTTACAGCCTTTTCAAGTCCGCATATGAGTCTTATATAGCTCTGCATTGCCTGTGCTTCTCAGTACTTCATTTTAGTGCATTGAGTCCACTATTTTTCTGTACTCACGCAGAACAATGGAGACCTACAGTTTTATGTGCTCATATGTATAGAACCTTATCTAAATAAAGAGGTGTCCCCAAAATCGTCGAGTCGGGCTTGAACCCAGGACCTCTGGATTGCTAGCCCGATACTCTATCGATTGATACATCGTCGTTGTTTTACTACTAAATATTGGAATTCAAGACATTCAAAAGATGAAAATATTTCGGATCCCAATAAGTTTTGCAAATGGTACAAACATTATCTAATAGAGGAAATGGTGTAAAATTTTTCTATCCTATGCTGCAAAGTGTTCCACATTAACATGTTTTTTTTAAACAATTGAGTGATTACTTTTTTACCTAAAATCGCTTTTGCAAGCAATACATTTCTAGTAATAATACTTCAAATTTCTCATGATATCCCTCTGATTGGTATGTTTAATGAAAACTTAGTTATTTTCAATTTTCAGAGTGCCCAAAATACAGTCCGTTTCCAGAATATGGGTTGAGCGTCTCTTTTCCCAAGAGAAATGCATGTTCTACTTTCTAAAAAGCAAAAAGACCATACAAGTAGTTGTTAAGCTCACAGCTTAGAGGTATAGCATAAGAATTTTTAATATGGTACAGTTGAGTAGTATTGAGATAATCAGAGATTAGAAATTTCAAAATTCAAAAATTCAATTTTTAGTGGGCCGTATCAACTTGAAAATTCTTGTACTATCCCTCTGAGTGACTGGCTTGACAACTCATAAGTTCTCGTTACCTTATACAAAACAAAACATGTTTATTAATATAGGAATCTATCGCTCGACTATAGCTGTTAATTTAAGAAATAACTCAATGCATCTCTTCGAGCCAATTATTTATTTATTTGTTGCCAACGTTTCGAACCGTTGCGGTTCCTCTTCGGGGATAAGGCCAAAAAATTTTTCCAATAAAATAACAATAATTACAAAATTCAAATTCAAAAAATTACTTATAAATTACCATAAAATTAAAAATAGAAACGCATATAACGATGCTACTGCCGACTCACATAGACTGGAGCATTGGCTAAATAACTATAATAAAACAAAACAAATGTGGCGTTAATTACTTAAAATTCGTAATTCTTTAACAATAAAACTTTAGTACCCGTACAATCGATAAGACCGACCGCAACCAGAATTCCCGGTGCCGTCAGATGTTAGTGCGACACTGAGGGAGATTTCCAATCAACTAACGTTTCATCACCGCGCACGCCACTCTTTATACCTAGAAACCACTAACACAAGCGTAAAATACAATAAATTTACCGAGAAGCCAACAGAACTCAGTACGTCGATCGAACATACACGGCACACATGCGAATCTAAGACATTCTACTTAGCAGTAGGGCCGAGAGCCCGCATAACAAATTCAACGCTTCGTCTATCACTATATCTGAAACGATATAGTATATCTGAAGATTTCCCTAGCAATTCGGACTCACAGTCCTCGCGCTGAGATGTACCGCTCCGCCCCGCCAGCCAAATACTCGAAACACAGCTGTTTTTTAGCGGACGGTACGTTTCGCCAATATATGTTGAATCGCAATCGGCGCAGTCAATTTTATAAACAACATTTCTCGTGTCTCTAGCCTTAGTCTTAATCTTAGATCCGAAGAGGAAACGCAACAGTTCGAAACGTTGGCAACAAATAAATAAATAATTGGCTCGAAGAGATGCATTGAGTTATTTCTTAAATTAAGAAAACAAAACATGCTCTTCCCTTGGGAAAAGTCTCGTTACGTCTGGAAACTGAGTGTACTTGCTCTTTCAAAATTGGGAAAAACTTCTAAACCACTTGTCTTCTGAACTTCTATAATAATTATAAATAATGAAAAAAAATTTTTCACTAGCTTTTCACAGGAATTCTTTCCCTTTGTAACGTGACAGTTGCGTAACCTCCCAATAAAGACAGGAAAACGTCGACTACAAATTCTGTAAAAACTTTCTTCACTAGCTTGTCACATCAGAAGAAAATTCTTTCCTTGTATAACCTGATAGTTGTATGCCTTCCAATAAAACCTGAAAAATAAAAGAGAACATTTTAACAAAGAATCAGTACACAAAATCATTGATTATATTATGTATGATTTATAAAAAAGTAAAACTAAATACTTATCTAATTCTAGCCTGTTAGTCATGTTTGCGAGATGTCTTAACATATATTTTTGAAAATAAAATCACTGCACTAGTTATTTATTGTATCGTCTTATATATATATATATATAAATATATATATATATATATATATATATATATATATATATATATATGGGTGGTTCTCTGACAAATCGAGCGGTCGATTTTTTGACCCTATCGAAAAAAATTTTTAAAATGTTCCTAAGAGACACATGAGTAGCCCTGAATTTTTTCAGATTTTTTGCATCAAGTATCTTCGAGTTACAGAGGGTCAAAGTTGATGAAATCATGTTTTTTTGCTTTTTCTGGCTACTTTCATTAATTTATAGAGCCTCAGGGAAGCATTTTTCAGTATAGAGATATATAACATTTTTTTCTGCAAATTTTCTAATCTTTAAAAGAAAATAGTTTTGATGTCGTATATATATGTTTTAAAAAAGTTATAAGTCATTTAAGCTTTAAAATCAAGTTTTAGGAAAGTTCGATCATCCGGATCATAACCAAAAAATTCATGAAGATACCTTATTTCAATTCAAAAAAGTCTGCGAAAGACCCAGAATGTCAGAGGCCTTGGTTTCTCTGTAAAAAATCATTATATCCGTTCATATATGAAAAAAATTTAGTTTTTTTGCTATATCGAAGCATTTCACTAACCTTATCATTTTTTTAATGATTGAAATTATTATAAAAAAATTTACGTAATTGATAAAATTGGTTAAATTCTTCGATATATAAATATATATATATATATATATATATATATATATATATATATATGATACTTATTCTTTACCGCATGTGTATTGTATATAAAAAAATTAAAATTAAAATGTAAATACACCATTGTCCGCTTGTCGGCACACATAGACTGTACATACAATACATATTAATAGCATATACGTAGAGCTGAGTCACGATGACGTAGTCCGCGGACAACATTTTTTCCGGCGGGAGAAGAATTTTCAATTAGAAGAATTCGGGACCTCGAACTTTCACTTCACAAAATCTTTTGATAGAAGCCACTTCACAATATATGATCCTGAAGTGATGTTGTTAGTTTTATCCCAAGCTTTCATTTGAGTACTCATAAGTGAGAGTTAAAGCTCTTAATGCGGAGAAAACCGTACACCAAGGTTCCAACAGGATCAATTTAAAGTATATATGGTCTGGCTAGCGCCCGACGGCGGCGTACGTACTATAAAGTACCTTATACTTGCCATCGTGGTGCAACCATGCCCCTTGACAAGCAGTTTTTAAAAAATAGCTATAATTAACAAAATTCAATATTTAGTTTCTGCCTTCCTTTTATCCAAGTTACGGACTTCATCATTTTCAACGGGTGACTAATGTTAGAAATGTTTAATGCTTATTAAGTGCATTTGTTTATGATTAAAAATCTTTTAATATTATGCAGTTAATTATATAATTCCATTACATTTAGAATAAAATAAATAAACAAATAGATAAAATAAATAGAATAAATGCATTATTCTTCGCAGGCAATAATACGAGTGCTATAAAACCTATTGTATTTACAGTTTGTAACTTACTGTACTAATCATTATAATTGTAATATTAACAAATGAGTACATCAACTTCTACATAATTGAACAACAATAAATTTTACAGATTTGTTATTTTATTTTAAATGAAGCCTTGTTGGTATTCTATATTTCATAGTCAAAGAATTTTCTTCTGACGTGACAAGCTAGTGAAGAAAGTTTTTAGGTCGATGTTTTCCTATTTCTATTGGGAGGTTACGCAACTGTCACGTTACAAAGGGAAAGAATTCCTGTGAAAAGCTAGTGAAAAATGTTTTTTCATGATTTATAATTATTATATAAGTTCAGAACACAAGTGGTTTAGTAGTATACTTTTCATCAAAATTTTATGTATACTTAATAAGATAATAATTATTATAATTTTGTTCCTTTAGTGAGTCCAAATTGAAACTGGATTATCATTAAGTCATTTCCAAAATCCAAATCTGAGCTGTTGACCGTATCTGAAAATTTAAAATAAAATGTACTCAAAGTATCATATGTTTTTTAGAATAAAACAGTATAAAATAAATATAAAAAACTAATCTAACTGACTGCAGGTGGCATTTTTGATAAACAAATAGGACTAAAGATGGCAAGCTGCAACGATAACTCAAAAAAATTGATCCAATGATATTCTTATTTGCCGCATAATTAAAAGTCCGAACGATTGAATTTCATAGTCTCATAAGAAATTTAAACAAGCTCATAGAAACGGACGAAGGGACTCACTTTTTTCTATTGTTTTTTTAGCGTTTTTTGAAAGTGGTTGTAGAGTCTCGCATCTCGGGTTTTCTGAGCGGCCATAAATTTGGAGACAGTTGTCATATAATTTCTGTTGTGAATGGATCAATTCTTTTTGATTTCTAGTTTTCTGCGGTTTCCTGTTTATGTGCATGCCAGAAGGACCGTTGGTTTCTTGTTTGTACAGTTCCAGTCTACTCGATATTGAGTGATCTTAGATTTTGAATTTACCGCGTAAAGGGAAATTTATTCGCGACTACACCGCCGCAAGGACTCTATTGAATTACATTACAATATATAATTCCACCGCATCCTATCCTATCTCGTAATATCTGCTTCCGCCGTTCCTGACCATACCATGTTAGAAGGTTATTGTTGAAAATGTTGAGAGTGTTATCTACTATATACATTAAACAGATCATGGCGGAGTGGAATTTTTTGCCATGCCTGGTTAGGTTATTTTAGTAAATATATTGCTGTTCATAAATAAATTCTACGTTAGCAGCTAAAACGCTTTAAATACATTCTACCTTAATAGCTAGAAATTCATAATATATTTAATAGATGTTAACTATAACACCATTGTAAAATGTATTGCATTCCTTTTAGAAGTAGTGAAATCTCCACGCTCCCCCCCCCCCTTCCCCAAACAAATCTTTTCAAGGTAAATGGTTGTCAAATATATGGTCGTTTCTTCATGTCAAAATTAAAGATTAATTTTGCAACTCTTGATAATCTTAATGTAACAAAAATTTAAACTCTCAATAACACTCATACACACAAAATAAAAAATTCTAAAAGCTTACTCTAAAATTAAACTGTAATTTTCGAACTTCGACGACTCTTATGTAGCCGAAATTATAAGTGCTTATTCTATACAGTTATTCGATTATGTTATTTCATTATGATTAAAGATATTGATAACACTTATATAGACAAAATACTAGCAGCTTTACTGCATACTCTTAAGACGTGTTGATATTATAATCGTCAGATAAACAAATAATATATCTTCTTTCCTCTTGTGAATAAGTGATCGAAACACAAATACTGGAAGAATATGTGATGCTTATTGATCAAATTAGAAAACAAATGATTATGTTAGGATGCATGTCTTCTTTTACCTCGTCAATGAGTAAATCACAATCACTCAAATCATGATGCTTCTACATTAAGCTAAAAAATCTGAAACTCTCATGTATGAAAATATGAAAGTGACCATCTTCGCGTTAAGGGTCTGTTGGACAGACTACCATTTCTTTAGTGTCACTTCTTCTTCGATTAATTAATAAATTGGCAAGTTTTTTTTTATAAAAAGGAATTGTTTTGAAATAAATTAATAACCGTTTAAATTAAGGAAGGATTATAAATATATGTGTTCATATAAACACTCGATCAAATTATAGCATGTGAAAAGTAGATAGTCGCTAAATGGGGTGTAGCGTGACTGATCATAAACATGCGTATAACGTGGTGCCATTTCAAAATTTCTGTTGTTTTTTAAGGAAGGAAAAAGCGGATGTTCAATCTACTAGTAATTAAAATGAGTCACTATCACCATATTTCATGAAATCTATAGCATATATCCAGGACTATCATTTACAATGAAATATGAAATCAAGAGGCGCGGTAGCGCCACGATGGCAATTATAAGTACTTCAGTACGTACGCCGCCGTCGGGCGCTAGCCAGACCCTATTATACTTTAAGCTTGCCCTGTTGGAACCTAGGTGTGCGATTTTCTTCGTAGTGACAGCTTCGTTTCTTACATATGAGCAATTAAATGAAAGCTTGGGACGAAAGTAATAAAATCACATCAGGGTCATATCTTGTGAAATTGCATCTATCGAAAGATATTGTAAAGTGAATGTTAGGACTCCTCAATTCTCCTCAAGGGAGAACAATTGTTCGATGGATATCCGGTGACGTAGCATCTATGTAATCTAGGCTATAACATATAGATAACTTTAATATGATGTACATCTACATAATAATCTGGGATATACATACCGATAACTTTAGTATACGTTGTTTTTCCGCAGACGATAGACGGTGTTTTCATACAGTGTTATTTTATATCAACGTGGATTTTCTTTTGCTGTTTTTTGTTGCTGAATAATGTTAAATAATGACATAAACACAGATTTCAAAACAGCTGTGCCAAATATCAAGGGACGCGGTACTTTGTATTTACACGGTTATGAAAAAAATTAATTATGAGAACACAATCATTAAGAGAACACAATCAGATAAGTATTTCGATTCATATTACATATAAATATATCATATATATATACTAGGGGGGTACGCCCGTGCTCGCTCCGCTCGCCAACCCCCTAAGTATGAACGGTAAAATGTAATATTTAATGATTGATTTTTTTTTTAATACTTTGTTTTATATTTATAATGAAGTAAACTGTATTTGACAAAACATATAATTATTTGAAATTATGCTTATACAAAAATTCTTTATAACTTATAAAGAGGGTTTTATAACTTATATGATAAATAATTATAAGAGTTAATTATATATCATTTATAAATTGATTTTTTTATTAAGTTATAAAACTATTTGAATTTTTGTATAAGAATAATTTCGAATAATTGTTTGTTTTGTCAAATGCAGTTAACTTCATTATAAATGAAAATAACGTAGTATAAAAAATCAATCAACTGTCAGTCTGAATCCGTCGTCGAGACAGTGAGGAACGTACAGAAACGAAACACGAAATGGAGAACGATTTCCAAGTTGACGAAGGCGCCGTTGGCGGGGAGGATCAAGATCCTCCACATCCAGTTCCACCTGCGCCAGCTAGGGATCCCGCTCCGCAACCAGCGCCAGGACCGGACGGAAATCCAGGAATCCAGCGAGGAGTTCGGAATCCACGAAGAGGTAAGGATTTTTATTATTTTTTTTGTGCGAGTAGTTGCGCGCGGTGTGTGTAAATACTGTTAAATTGATAAAAAGTCGCGACGCGGTGGGGCTGCAGGAATGATCTGGTGCGCACGCAAGTATATTTTGCGTATTACTATATGCATCAGCTCTCGGGCTCACTCGCACCGGAAGCGCATCTAACGCCCGCATCTGCTGATAGCCAAAGGCCTCCGCCTCTTATCGTTGCTCAAGTGCGAAAAGAGTCCGCGCGCGTCGCGTGTCTTCCTCTCGTTCTCTTTTTTTTCTCTCAATCGTACGTATGTACATGTACGCGATCCTACCGAGAGAGAGAGAGAGAGAGAGAGAGAGAGAGAGACGGTGTGTAATACAGGTGCTTTATCAATTCGTACATCCATTGTGTGTTATATTTATCGACGGCGCATCTGCATGTACATATACGTTAATATTATCGCTTCGTTACGAAATTTATTATGTTATGTTTATTTGTACGTTTCAGATATAAGAGTGAACCCATACCACCGTAATTTCGAGAATGCTGCGGTGTTCTTTTCGAAATTGATTACTTGTTTGAATAAGGAGACAGAAGAGGAATTAAATAGAAGAAGACAAAATCGTCAAGAGTAAATTTTGTTGTTAAAATTTAGTTATATATTAATATATTATATTAATTATTATATTTATTAATCATTCAAATTGTTATAGTGTTAAATTGTTATTGTTATGGTGATGAGGAAAAAATAGAAATAATTTTATCTACATTTATTACCTATACATATCACTTCCACCATCTTCCTAGAAACAACATCTAACCTAAAAACACACAACATCACCACAACCTAAAAACTATATCTATAACAATCTATGATTACCTCTACCTATCACTTAAACCCTTAAGTCTACAGTTAATTTAACGCCTTCACCTTGACATAAACGAGACTTGATATAAGCGAGGAAATAATTAAACAGATTATTTCCTGCGCTATTTTTTAAACCCCTCCCCCCAATCGGCCCCTACAGGAGCCAGGCCAACCGCCACCCTCTCAGCGTCAACTATTCAGACGCTGAACATCGCAGGCGACACTAACGGAGCCAACGCACCGCTCCAGCACTGCAGCCAGCGGAAGGAGTCAACGCCTAGAAAGTCATCGCCCGCCTCTGCTGAGGCCAACCACCGCTCACTGACTCGCAGAGGAGCAGCTACCAGCATCCGGCTAACTGGACTCCGGACGTTCCAGACTTCCTCAGAGATTCTCTCTTTCTCTCTCGCAGAGACTAAGGAGAAGTTGAGCGGGCTCTTGCTATCGTCCAGACTCGCTTCCAGAGTCAACGTGTAGAGGCTGAGCTGTGTCCGCTCTACACGCAACGTAAATACTCCAGTCGCACGTACCTGCATCGTGGGACTTAGAAGCCTGCTCCTCGAGCAGACCCTCGCCCTGTCACTGCTATAAGCGAACAGACGAGACTTTTGCAGTAGCGAGGCGACTCCAGACCCTGCTCCACGAGCAGCTTCTCTCCTTCTACCGCATTTGTACGCCCGCCGTCTTCTAGATCAAATTGAGCGAGGACCGTCTCTCTGCGTCGACGCGCTCCGAGCACCCCCCTTCGACTCCCCACCCAGAGAGTCTCGTTTATGTCAACCTCCATCAATGATCTTTCTATGACTCCATCAATGACATTTCTATAGTCAATAAACTATATATTAGGCTGCCATGTTTCAGACCGACTCTTGAAAATTTCAAATGCGGACAGCCATACCATTGGGGGGACTCAGTGCGAGTACAACGGACTTTGAATTTTTTAAATCGAATAATACTTAATAGCTCCCACGCGATTGCAAAGATTTGTGACCTAGTGTAGGAGCGTGTCTGAAGAAAGTAACGAGCAGTGGAACCAAACAATAAGCATCATTATCCTGGGCATAAATACTCATTAGATTTTATGGAAGGGTCCGGATTTTCGGGGCCTAGGAAACAAGACACAGGACAACCCGTGAGTGCGAGTGAGAAGCATGGAAAAATATATTAGTGCGACAGAGACAGACTTTCTCTTCCGGTCTAACCTTCGAGATTCGGCCGACGTCAAAAAAAATGGTCAGGCCCATCGACAGTCCATGCAAAAGAAACGAGAGAAAGTTGAGGGGGAGAGGGGAAGTTTGTCTCTGACGCACTTCTGCATTTTCCTATGCTTCTCACTCGCACTCACGGGTTTTCCTATATCCCGCCTCCTCGTAGTCCTTACTATACCTATACTATATACTGTACAGAATATAGATATACTAATGCTCATATCGAAATACACATCGTGACGTCACGGGATATTTCAATGCGCTGTGTCTTCGTAAATAAATGTTTGATTGAGAAAAGAAAAAAATACGCATCGACTATTTTACAATATTCTATGAGATAGACCTACTACATTCTATTTTCATGTAAACAACATATTTAACATTGTTCATACTAAAATTCGTCTTTGTGAACTGATCCAATGAAAAATCTAATTTTTTGTAAAATCTATAGCAATATGAAATTTAAAAACAAAATATTTTTCGTTTAACAATTTAACGACTAAAAAACTTAATTCTGCAGTCGGAAGTATATGTATCTTATACAAAATTCAATTCTGAACAACTTTCATCTCTATCTTTTTTTACATGAAATGAGTTACAAAAACGTTATTCATGAAAAACTAAAATAAGTGCATTTTCGGAATTTTTTTTTGCAATAATAACAATGTTCCGGACCTAGCTCGAAATCGAGACGTTAGGGTCATTTTCAATAAGTTACTAATAACATATTTCAATCATCAATATGAAGAAGAAACTTAATGCAAAAATGCTAACTTACCCCGAGTATAATTATTAAACTTTTATTTTATTCTTTAAAATAAAAATTTTTTTAACAATTAATTTGTTAATAATTAATTTCTAATAATATTTCTTGCAATGCATGTATTTACTAATGTTTGGCTTTATTCTTTAGAAATAAGTTTTTTTAACAATTAATTTATTATTAACAAATTACCTCCTATAATTATAACATTTTGTTGTAATAAATATAATCAATGATCATCAATGTTTTCTAAGAAAAAATTTTTTTAACAATTAATTTGTGTATAATAAATTATAATTATAATATTTATTATTATAATTATAGTATGTCACGATTATTTTTCAAATATTCTTGAAATCTTAATTTTACGAGAGGGAGAGAGAGATAAAAAGGGATATAGCTGAGAAGGACAGCATATGTAGCACCAGATGTTGTGTCCTCTGCTGGAGGGAGCAAGGGTGTAAAAGTATCATAGCAGCTTATTCCTGAAAAAAAATTTGATGTTTCACCCACTTTTTGAAACGAAAGCCAAAACTTTCATTTGATTTTTAACCCTCTTATTAAAATCATTTTAGTAAAATTCTTTTTGGAATCATTTTGGCATGAATTTAAGAATACTGTATCAAAATTTCAAAGGCATTGAAGCAGTAGAAGGGACCTTAAATCGACTCCAAAGAGGAGTACTTTTAGTCGAAATATGCACCTGTTAACTTCTTTAATTATTAACTTTTTTGCACCAAACTTTTTCGAGCCTATTGCTGTAAACACGGTGGTAAGCCTGAGAAAAAAAAATTCCGAAAATGACCGTAACTTCATTGTTATACACGTAAATTTGTTTGTCTATGTTATATCCTATTTAAAAAAGCTAAATCGCGTGGGAGCTATTAAATATTATTCGATTTAAAAAATTCAAAGTCCGTTGTACTCGCACTGAATCCCTCCAACGGTATGGCTTTCCGCTTTTGAAATTTTCAAGAGTCGGTCTGAAATATAGCAGCCTACTATATATACAAACCCTTATACACATTCTAAGTATTAGCGAAGGACAAACATAATACAAACATAACAATAGAAATGACCAACTTTTTCAATAGTTATTAGTCATATAAAAGTTAGTCATAAATTACTCATAAAAGAAAAAAATAACATAGTTCGATTCGGGGACCTATGCGGATGCCTATGCGGGACCTGCACCTCTCCTAAATCAAAATAAAGACAGAAAACCTTGGTAAAATGCGGGGCCCGTGCGGGAGCCAGTGCGGGGCCCATATTGAAAAATACGCTTAGAAACCACAATAAATGCGGGGCCCGTGCGGGGCCCGTGCAAGACCCTTATTAATGTCTATGAGAGAAAAGAAAGTACTAATGCGAGGCCCGTGCGGGGGCCTATGCGGGGCCCTATGCGGGGCCCGTGTGATTCTCAAAATAACCTAAATTTTGACACAATTAGACAAAGGATTGCGGGGCCCATGCAGGGCCCATACTCTCACCCAAAATCAAAACAACTATATAATATAGGTAGATATATCGAATTTTACGAAATTGTTCTTTGGTTAAATGTTATTTTATTTCTTCAGATTTTTATTATTAAGTTATTATTTCTCATGTGAGGTTATATACTTGGAGGGAATATTGGAAAACAAAAAGTTCCTGTGTATGTCTAATATTTTCTATCGGCCTCATTCTTTGTGTTTATTAATAAACTAGGAAAATAGCTGGAATCTCTATTAAGTTTAGACCAGCAATTGGAATAGAGCAAGCGTATGTTATTTATTTTTGCATTACTTCTTAACCTAATATAATTAGAGTAATTTAGTAATACATTGCAAAACAAAAAGGTTTCTGTGTGTTTGAAATATTCTATTGGCCTTACTGATTCTATTTATTACTAGACTACTAAATAACTGGCATATCTATGAATTAAGTTTAGACCATCAATTGGAATAGAGCAGGAGTAAGTTTTTTATTTTGATTTTGTATATTTCTTATAATAATAATTATAGTTTAATGTCACATGCAAAACATGAATTCGTATATCTTTGCATGTTTTTCTTTATGCATAATATAAATTTAAGTTATTAAGTTACTCTTATTTTATAACTTTACGTATAATTAGAAATTAAATAGTATTAAAATTTTTCTTTAAAGATCTCAGAATTTATTTGTTGAAAGAATAATCAATGACTTGGGTTTAGTACCTTTTACATATTTTTTTATTAAGGGGTTATGACAGTGTTAAAACCTGAAAAAAAAAGAAAAATTGTTAGTGTTGTAAAAAATTAACAGATATATAGGTGCTCTAAAAACTATATTTTTGCTTTCAAATACAAGTATTATACATCACTTTTATGCATAAATAATATGCATAAAGTGAGTGTAACATTTAAAAACAATTAAAGGTATTTGCTTACCAAAAATCATAATTTTCATCACTTTTATTTACTTGCCGCATGTTTCTGATGGAACCGTACCATCAATCCTGTTGAATCAAAGTGCCAAATCTTCATTATGAGTCTGGTCTTAGACTAAGTGGAACAGATTCCTGAAAAACACAAAATTAATATAATTAATTAAACATATATTGACAATATTAATAATTATAGTGAATGTTACATATGCAAACATACGTAACACTTTGAACTTATTTTTGCCAATTCTGCTCCACTCAGTTTGTGACCGTACTCATTAGGAAGGTTTTCCACTTTGGTTCATCCGTATTGATGTTACGGTTCCTTCAGAAAGCTGCGGCAAGTACATCAAAAGCATGAAAAAACTAAATTTGAGTAAAAGGCATTTAAAGTTTATAATGTAAATCATACAAATGAACTCAGCTATACTTACAGAAAATATCCGGCATACCTTGATTTGCTTTTGGTACTCAAATATACATACAAAAAAGTATATTTGATGGTACGCGCTTGTCATGCTGTGTGATAATAGCATTTAGAAGCTGAAAATAAAATAAAAATTACCGTTAGCTATTCATAATCAAGTTATGTTTATGAATTACAGTTACATACAATACTTACCATTATTAAATACACTTCAAGTTCTTAAACGGTATGCAAAATAATACTTCAGGCAGTCAATATAAGCTCCCATTTTGCTGGCTTGCACCCGTTTACCTAAAAGCAAAAAATATACCAACAAAGAAAAAGCTCATTATGAACACTGTTATTACAAATTAGTTTCCAATACTTATCTGAATAATGTTTGTACTCTGCAGAAGCTCTTGCACTTTTGCAACACCACTAAGGTTATAAGCATTGCTACAGCAGCTAGCAGACTAACGGCACTGATCTAGTGTCTTGGATGAAAAACAGCTGTTTGGCTGCTTTCTGCTGCTTTACAAAAAATTCTACTATACCGATCAAACAGAAATCTTCATTCTCGACCACACGCTGTGAGGCACAACCTATTCGAGTGGCAAATTCAAATTTGTTGAATGCCTTTACTTTAACACATTGAGTTTAGTAACATAAAATCACACATAGAAAAATTAATTTTACAGATTTTATTTATTTTACGGAAATAATTAAATTAATAACTCTTGAGAAAAAAACGGTTTGTAAAACGGTTTTTAAGTCATATTTTCAGTAAGATTTCTCATGAAATTACTCTGTAAAAAGTGGGTTAGAACAATCCTTTCCACAAGTTTGGCCTAATTAAAATATTTAAAAATCACGATTTTTCAAAAATTTACTTGAAACAGATTTGTTAGTTTTTTGTTAATATCTTCGTGGAAAATTTTTTTAGCCAAAAACGGCTTTCAGGAACATATTCTACAGACTATTAACTATGAAAAAAATGAATAAAAAAAAATGGGTATTTTCAAAATTTTAACACTGTCATAACCCCTTAATTTTCATTATGATTTTCTTGATTTGCTACCTCAGCCTCTTCTTCAACTTCGTGGGTTGCCACCCTATTTAGCCATTAAGACCAGCTGGTCATTTCCTTTAGTTTTACTTTTTTATAAATCGTGCATAATATAATGAAAGATTTTGTGAACTGATTCTTTGTTAAAATGTTCTCTTTTATTTTTCAGGATTTATTGGAAGGCATACAACTATCAGGTTATAAAGAATTTTCTTATAATGTGATAAGCTAGTGAAAGTATTGCATTTTCATCGTTTGAGAGAGAGAGAGAGAGAGTCTTTTTCCAAGGGAAATGCATGTTTTGCTTTTTACAAGGTAACGAGAAATTATATGTTGTCAAACCAGTCACCCAGAGGGATAATATAAGATTTGTCAAGTTGATACGGCTCAGCAATTTTGAATTTTTGAATTTCGAAATTTCTAATCTCTGATTATCTCAATACTACTCATCTATGCCAATCTCAAAAGTTCTTACACTATCCCTCTAAACAGTAGGCTTGAAAACTTGTATGATCTTTGAACCTTTTAGAAAGCAGAACATGCATTTCCCTTGGGAAAAGAGACGCTCAACCCTAATTTTTGAAACTGCCTGTACTCTGGGCACTCTGAGAATTGCAAATAACTACGTTTTTCATTAAACATACCAATCAAAGGAATATCATGAGAAATTTCAAGTTTATCGTACCGACCAATTTCAAAATAATTATTATATAAGGCATTCAAAATTGAACAGCTCAAAATTGGTCTAGACGATTAAATTGAAATTGCATATGCTAACCCTCTGATTAATTTGCTTAATGAAAGAATAGTTATTTTCAATTTTCAGAGTGCCCGGAGTGCAGGCGGTTTCCAGAATGTGGGTTGAGCGTCTCTTTTCCCAATGGAAATTTATGTTCTGCTTTTTAAACGGCAAAAGATCATACAAGTTTTCAAGCCCACTACTTAGAGGGATAGTATAAGAATTTGAACGATGGTATAGTTGAGCAGTATTAAGATAATCAGAAATTAAAAATTTCAAAATTCAATAATTCAAAACTGCTGAGCCGTATCAACTAGAAAATTTTTATATTATCCCTGTAAGTGACTGGCTTGACAACTTTTAAGTTTTAGTTACCTTATACAAAACAAAACATGCTTTTCCCTTCGGAAAAGGCTCATTATATCCATGCTCTAGAAAATGAGTATTCTTCGTACTCCTTTTAAATTGAGAAAAACTGATTTTCTATCTAGAAATCCATCGCAGGGATAGCATGTGAAAGTTTAAGTTTATCACATAAACCAATGTCAAAATAATTATCATTTATGGTATTCAAAATTGAACAGCTCAAAATTGGTCTAGACGATTAACTTGAAATTTCTTATGCTATCCCTTTGATTGATTTGCTTAATGAAAAATTAGTTATTCTCAATTTTGAGAGAGCAACATTTACAGTTAGTTTCCCAATCTTGGATGTAACGAGTATTTTCCGAAAGGAAATGCATGTTTTGCTCTGTAAAAGCTAACGAAAACTTATGAGTTGTCAAGTTTGTCACTCAGAGCGACAGTATGAGAATTTTCAAGTCGAAACGGCGTAACAAAATAGTTACATACCTGACAATTTCGATTCTAAACCCAGAAATCAATGGTGTAAGTATATCTACATGAAAATCAAAAATATAAGTTCTTGGATCGAGTGAATTGTATGCATTGTTTTAACATGTTAACACAAATTTGGATACCAAATTTCAGCCTTCTAGCTATAATAGATTTTAAATGAGGTGAAGACCGAAATATGCAAAATGCAGCTTTCGCTACTTGTGGATGATTACTTATTTCAATTATATTCTTTACACTCATTTAATATCTAGCATAGTTAGAGGGCTGAAATTTTATACATAAGTTTGTTTTAACATATTAAAACAATACCTGTAATTAAGTTTATCTAAAATTTATAATTTTGATTTTAATATTGTTACCTAAATGAACATTTAAACACTAAAGGCATCAAGTCAACAGTGTAAGTATTTATGAAAAAGTCAAAATTATATGAGTTCTTATAATGATAAGTGTATGTATTAATTTGAATCTCCTATAAGTAAATAATAAACACAAGTTTTTAGATTTTATTTTTTTACATATATTTTTATAAATGTTATTCAAAATATAATATGGATTAAAAATTTGTGAAGGATACGATGTAAACTTGTATTATAGCGCTGCCGCGCCCCTTAATAAATACTAAATCCTACATCACACATGTTATGTGTCAATAGTATACATAACGTATAAATGCTTTCAAAAAAGCAGTTATCAATTAATTAATTAGCAATAATTTTATATACGTACAGACTTCTTTTAATGTATATTTGTTATAAAAATAATTATGGAAGTTAGCATAAAATTTAATGTCAATAAAAGAAAAAATGCCCTATTCTATTTACCTCTAGGATTGTGTGGAAAAGATAGATATTTTTTTTTTAATAATAATGATTCAAAAAATATCTATTTGCTCTACAGATGGTGTCAAAAAAATAATTATTATTACAATAATACATAAGATTATGTACAGTAATTTTTTAAATTTATAAAATATTTAATTGGTTTTAACTATTCATTATAATTTAGGTGTTATATACCTTTTAAAAGTAGGGAAATCTTTAAAAGTAGCGAAATGTATTTATAAGTATAACTGAATTTATAAGAAATGTATTTATAAGTATAAATGTATTTATGAGATAAATGAATCTAATCATCTCTTCGAGCAACTTAGTATTCATTACATCTTACACTAATTATGACATCGAGCTGAAGGCGAGGGTGACAAAAAGGAGATATGGGCTGTCCGAATTAACTCGCGTGGTGCGTAATAATGTCGCTTCTATCGCCCGGGAGCAAAAGTAGTACTTTCGGCACAGTGTGGAGGAAAAGGTGTTTATAATTAGTTCAAAAATAATTATGTTAGGATGTATTTCTTTTTTTTACCTCGTAAATGAGTGAATCACAAACACTGAAAGGACATGATGCTTATACATTTAGCTTAATAATCCAAAACTCTCAACTATCTATGAAAATATGAACGCGTAAACATGTTCGGGTCAAGAGTCTGTTGGACAGACTACCCTTTCTTTAGTGTTACTTCTCTATGCCTTCGATTTTACATAAATTGCCATTTTATTTTTATCAAAAGAAAGTTATGATATCAATAAATAAATTGGCAAGTTTTTATAAAAAGCAATCGATTATAAATAAATAACCGTTTAAGTGGGGGAAAAATATAAAAATAAATGTATTCATATAAACACTCGACCAAATTGTAGCATGTAAAAAGGTAGATAGCCTATGAAAAGGTGCAGTCGGATACAATTGAAAATTTGAATAATTGCGACGTTTGGTGACCGATTACGCTGACGTTGTATTTACCGTAGGAGGTTGGGTCACCATTCTTTCGGTAAATGAAGCTTCGCGTGGCTGATCACAAACATGCGCAGAGCGTGGCGCAAATTCGGTACTATTCAAAGTTTCAATTGTACCACATTGTATATGTGATAGAATCACATGATGTTCTTACATAACATTATCACATGACAAATGTGCCCATAATATGTGGTAATATCATGTGTATGTCCAAAATTATCGTGTAATAAACAGGATTGTTTCGCATCATGAAAAATTTTTCTGTTATTTACGTAAGCAACGAGCGGAAGTAAAATCTACTCTAATTATTAATTCAGTAAATGTGTTACTATACTTTTTTTTATAGAAAAACTTGCCGTCCCGTCCTATCATAGATAATCGATGAATTACTAAAAGTCAGTATAATCAACAATATCACCAATTTTTAATACAGTTCATTCATCTTCCTATTATCCTGTAATGGGTACTACTCAATTATGTTATACTGTGAGAACAATAGCCTCAAATAACCATATAGATAGAGTAAACTCTTAGAATTTTTGGGACATTAAGGCTATCTAAAGTTATAAAATTAATCTTTAATTCTTACAGGAAGAAACGACCTTATACTTGCCAGCTTTTTGCCTTTAAAAGGTTTATTTGGGGGGGGGGGGGTGCGGGAAGCTTTCACTACTTTTATATGGTATATAATGCCTAAATTACAGAGAATCATTAATATCAACTAAATAAGTTATAAATTTTAAAAATTAATGTACATGTGCTATTACGTACTATTGCAATAATAATTATGTTTTCTACACCGTCTGCACAGCAAATAGTTATTTTTGGATCATTAATATTCAAAAAAGAAATATGTAACGCGTAGTATGAGTCTTAGGGGTATTTAACCCGACTTAAATAATACAGTTTATGATAATCTTGGAGATCCATGCGAAGGTTATAATCTAGCGGAAACCAACAGTAGACTAATACTTCATAGCTTCGTTATAGGGATCTCTATAACCCCATAACTTGGTGCCAAACCCACTTTCGTACTATAACTATGTCTAACCTGAAGTACTAATCTATTGTTGGTTTCTGCTAGTTTATAACCTGCGCGTGGATCTCCAAGTTTATCACAAATTCTATTATTTAATTTGCGTTAAAAACCCCTAAAACTCATACTATGTGAGTGCAATAACGTTTCATCTAGAACCTGCAAAAAGTTTCAAGTGAAAAAATGTATTTACAGAAAAATGGCGTTAGGACTAAAATACTATCAATGGATTTCACTCTGTCAGATACGTATATTTTAATTATCTTCAAATAAATTAACTTTATGATAATAAAACATGATTCTTCGTTTTATTATTCTTTCTCTGTTACAGATGATCCGATGAATTTGACGTAATAAAAAATTTATAAACAGCAGATTTTACTGAATCAGCCTTATTTATCACTGTAAGTAATATACAGAAATATAAAAATAAAATCCAAAACTTGTGTATATTATTTCTTTGAACTTAAACGATGAAAATACAATACTTTCACTGGCTTGTACATGAAAAAATAGAAACTATCTTACCCGAAATACATGCAATTAACCTTGTCTACGAACTTATAATTTTGACTTTCACATAAATACTTACACTGTTGACTTCATACCTTTAGTTTCTAAATTTTCAGGTAGATCTACCTGAAAATCGTCTAGACCAATTGAAATTTCTCATGATATCCCTCTGACTGGTATGTTTAATGAAAACATAGTTATTTTCAATTTTGAGAGTGGCCAATGTACAGGCAATTTCCAAAGTATGGGTTGAGCGTCTCTTTTCTCAATGGAAATACATGTTCTGATTTCTAAAAGGTAAAAAGACCATACAAGTGGTTTAGCCCACAGCTTAGAGAGATAGTATAAAAATTTTGTAGATGGAATAGATGAGTAAATTTTACGACAGAAATACTTCTTAAACATACAATTTGATTGCACTGGATGAAAGTTGTTAAAGTTCATATATCTAGTGATCCATTATGAAATGGATACTTATATTATTTTTGTCATTTAAGTTCTTCGGGTATTTCTTATAAATGATTTATTAATCAAAGTCTATTCAAGCTTTCTTCAATTAAGTTTGATAATACGTTAGCATTTATAATAAGCAATGCATTATTCATATATAACTGATAAATATTAATTGTGAGGTGGATAGAAAGTATTATCTTGACTGAAAATACTTCACTAATTTCACTTCGTCACAAGAGCCTTCTTTTTGCTGGTCTAAACTTGATAGATATTCCATCTATTCTTGTCAATTGAGTTCTTCTAGCATTTCTTATAAACAATTTATGAATACGAAACCATAATAAATGTCACGCCAGAAGCACTTCTTAAATATAAAATTTGATTACACTGGATACAAGTTGTTAAAGATCATATATTGAGTGATCTATTATTAAATGAATATATTTATTATTCTTGACAATTGAGTTCTTCCAGCATTTCTTATAAATAATTCTTGAATCAAAATAGATTTCCACTTCACTATTTCCACTTCGTCACAGGAACCTTCTTTTTGCTGGTATAAACTTGAGATATCCAGCTATCGGCTAGTATATGACATAAACTTTCTGGACTCATAATTCACTTCATTCACAGGAACTTCCTTTTGGCTAGTCAATTATTAATTATTGTCCGTTATAAATATTTCCCAATAAATACAAGTGAGACCAATAGAAAACATTACACATTTTTTGTTTTGTGAGATCACATACAGAAACCTTTCCATTTTTTTTCAATATTAACCAATTAGTCCAGTCAAATTAGCTCGAAAACCATGAGTTTTTGACATTAATTCCGAAGTGAAAGGTTAAGGGCTTAAATTGTTCGGGGGAGTGCATATAATAATATAATAAGTTTGATAACAGTGAGTACCGTGGGCTTAATAAACAATTAACAATTTAAGTTGCATTTTTGCATTTTTTTTAGATTTCGCCCTGCGTATTGAAAAGTATTGGCTATATCGAAAAATGTTTACGACAAAAGTTGATCCTTAGTAAATTCCCTACAAAAAACTCAGCGATAGTACCCCCCTATCTCCTTTAGTTTATTCGAAAATCGATAAAAACGTCGAAATTGTTTAAAATCGAAAATAGTTAATAACTTTTATAAAAATAAGTATTTTACATAAATATTTCGTGAAAGTGCTGTACTCAATGATTCTAAGTAGCGGTTAAAATTTGAAGCCTCTATCTATAATAGTTTTTGTGCAATTAGTCACAATATGTTGAATATTTTCAGTTTTCATGGTACTGGCAAAACGTTAAAAATCGTTTGCATTTGTGCCCATTATTTGTGAACAATCTTAAAGAGTTATATTTTCAAAAACTTTTTGCGGAATTCCAAAATTTTAATTAGGGCAGCTCCAGCATCCATTTGTTTAAATAGTAATTAATTAATAATTGTACTGTATCCAACTTTAAAATTTGATCAAAATGTATTATAATGCATTGAAAAGCGGTGATTTTTCTCTAAATTGTAAGAAAAAAAATAATATGATACGCCACTTAGGGGCCGAGATACGTTTTTTTTTTAATACGCTACTACTCCTTATATATACAACATATCGTAATGACTCAAATGTTGTTAGAAAGTAGAAGAGATGTACTTTTCAAATCACTGCAAGTCGATACGCATCGGATTGAATGTGACTAACAAATCGAGTGTTGATTAAAGGCGATGCACGCAACGGGGCCCGACGGCGCGCCGCGTCGTAGCCGGCCGCGGAGTGGGGATGGCCCCGCGCTCTCATCCCGAAACTGAAAATCTTTTTTCAATGTGATACAAACTCCTTTTGATAAAAGACAGTTTTATTAAAAATAACACAAATTATTTATTTATGAATTATTGCATATAGTAAATAGCTCATTCTGATAAAAGCATAGATTTTTTTATTGTGAATGTTAAAAATAAAATAAATTTATCTGTTTCATTAATATAATCTTTTTAATAAAATAATAAGCATGCGTGCAAACTAAAATATTTTTATAAATTACCACCTAAAAACATGGTACCATACAGCATATGGAAAAGCCAATCACTGTTTTACCAACCTAGTTAAGTTTGCTATCAGACAGCTCTTTCGTCTGCTTGATCTGCAGTCTAGTGCAAGCTTGATGTTGTGAATTTTGATCTGAAGTGAAAACTTCTGAGTGACAGTGGTGTTTAAATTTAGATAAGTATTTTGGACTCTAAATAACACATTATTTGTGAAGAACTTGTTCTTGGTGAGTGTGTTCTTTATTTTTAGGTATGTAAGCTGTCAATGGCATGTGAACGATAAGGTACTTCTGTGTTCGATGCAAGGTTAGATGTTGTGGAAGTTGGCTGTAACTATTAACAATCCTAGAAAGTCATGGGTAAGCAATACCAACAATTATATTCATATGAAACATACTGACTGTGAATGCGTATACAAATTTATACTTCAATTTCAGCTTTTGATACTAGTATATCAATATGTGTGGCACCCGGGTCTTAATATATCCCTTAATACAGGGATATATTATGCCAAAACACAAAAAAATATGCCAAGCAGTTTCTGTAAGTACTACCCGATAAATGGAAATAAGTTTCATGTATAAACTTTAAATGCAGTTTTCTCAAGTTTTGAATTTTTGTAATTTTAGGTCAGTTGCCGCAGGATTTCTCAACAACTATGGGACCGATCAAGCTGAAATTTTTTAGAGAACTCCAGGAAGCCCTTCTTCACTGCTTGAACGGAGGGAAATTGGCTAAGGTAAGTTTAAAGAATGTAACGCATGCGAACATATGCATAATTCACTATAATTATGAATATTATGACCTTATGTGTTTCTAAATATTTAAAATTTTTATGTTTCAGTAATCCCTTCCGTTCAAGCTGAGGAGAAAGACATTTACAAGATTGTCCATCCAGCTTGGTCTATATTCATCACCCGGATGCTGAGAATTCATACGGCAAAGGGAAAAATCTGATCAAATTTAATACTTCACACATGGAATTGTTTGTATAGTAAGTATAGATATATAATTGTTTAAAAATATGTAAAATTACAATTAATATGTATACTTTAAGTAGAAAAAAGAATATTTAATATTACTTATAAATAATTTTTTTTTGCCTAATAACTAATAATTAGTTTTTTTCAGGTTTAACTCAGGCATAACCCCTTAATAGAGCCAGTCAAGCGTGTAAGCGTGTTTCAAAAGTCGCGCGCATTTATAAGAGTTGTAAAAGAGGGCGCGAGAGTGCGATATGATATATGGTGCGAAAGCGTGGAAATGTGTGATAGGCGCGAGAGAGCGATCTAGCGGAAATGCGTGAGTGCGAGTGAGAGAGCGAGAGACGCCGCGAACCGGCGTAGTTGCCGAACGCGCGAGAGAGTCAGTATCGAATAAGTATCCAAGGAGTATCGAGTACCACGAGGACCGAGACACAACGAGTGAGCGAGCAAGGCGAATCTTCCAAGGCGACTACCAGAGCGACCAGAGTATTTCCCCCCCCGTGTGCAATTTTCCGAGTGATCATTAGTTTCTTTCGCGAGCGCTTCCACAGGGTACGAGGCAACACCAGAACGCGAGGACGTAGAGCAAAAGGAATAGAGACAGGTAGGAGTGTTGCGAAATACCTAACCGCCGCGAGTCCTTAACCTAGAGCCAGCCCGCGTTATAGACGGTGAGCTCGCCCGAGGACGAGCACGCGTCCGCGAGTACATAAACGTTTGATTTGATTTTTGTAATAAATTACCAAGTGTTATATTTTATAAAGTCGCGTGTATTTATTTTACGTATTTATCTCCCTGCACCTCTCCCCCACGACCTAGAGTATAAGGAGCTCTCAAGCCGGCATCATAGAAGTAACAGATCGCGAGTTCGGACGTCCAACAATAATTATAAAATACGAGCTCGCGATAAACCTGCATAGGTGTCATTACGTAGTGCTACGCCTCCCCAGGAACGGAAAAAGTACAACGTCACAATATAGATATGCAAGCCCGTTTTCGCTCATGTTCAAGTACGTTTGTCGTGTATTTACAATCTGTTTTTCGAAAAATTAATTAATACGTTGGATTTTAATAACTGTCAACTTTTCAACGCCATTTTCCAAATTTAAGAGTGCTCCACCATGCGATCATCACGCCACCTACCTGAAAAAACGTTTTTTTTGTTTATTATAATTAATTGACCAACTTTAACTCATTCACTTTAATTCGCCACTCACCTTAGATATCCAAAAACGTTTTAAAAAATTTGTATTTAATTCGTATTTCGTCGGACAAAATTAAAATGCAATTTCCAAAGTGCCCGCAAGTCATACAAATTTGTCCAACCAAATAAAATTTTAATTTTGGCTTTTATACCATAAAAATAATTTTACCACATTTTTAGATACTAATTACAGGTGGCGAAACTCAGTTAGACTCAATTTTCTTTCATTAACTTTGTTAAAATAATTAAAAAAAAACTGAGGTGTAATGTGTGGACGCTGCGAAATGTATCGGACTTATTGAAAAAGACTTAGAGCACTCTTAAGTAGGACCTTCCAATTTTGCATGACCGTGCATACAAAAGTGAACTCACAAAGTACAATAAAAATTCAAATCACAATTACACATAAAGTAATTGTCGTAGAGCACCAATATTCTGCCACATGAAATTACATATGAAACTATTCATTCGCTTTAAATTTCAACCTTCAAAGTTGAAAAATGGCCGTCTTGGCAATTTTTAAAGAAACATTGATTTTACGTTATTTTCCTCGGTTTTCCGAGTTTTCCTCCGTGCCTATTGATCGGATAGGGGCGTTTAATATCTCATTTGCTTCAGAATTCAGTAAGCTACAATTTTTCCCTCTTTATTATTTTGCATTGGTCGCTTAGTTTCCAAAATAAAAATAAAAAACTGAGAAAAAATGCATCTTTTCGTTAATACTAAACAATATTCCCGCAGGAATCGATTGTTTAAAAGTATATAGGCTAAAATCATAGACACTATTCTCTCCAGACTGGTCATATTAAAATAACAAATATATAAATTAATGTATACAGAAAAGAATACTTAAATAATGTACTTTCAATAATAATACAATGAATAGTGTTAACAAAAAATCTGATTCGACCAATCGCATTTTTTACCTGCGATATCCCGAATTAAGAAAAAAAAGAGCACAATCGGATCATATTTGATTAATTTACCGTCTTTTTTTCCGAGCGCTCCGATTTGAAAAAAGATTTTCACTTTCGGGATGAGAGCGCGGGGCCATCCCCACTCCGCGGCCGGCTACGACGCGGCGCGCCGTCGGGCCCCGTTGCGCGCATCGCCTTTAATCAACACTCGATTTGTTAGTCACATTCAATTCGATGCGTATCGACTTGCAGTGTTTTGAAAAGTACATCTCTTCTACTTTCTAACAACATTTGAGTCATTACGATATGTTGTATATATAAGGAGTAGTAGCGTATTAAAAAAAAAACGTATCTCGGCCCCTAAGTGGCGTATCATATTATTTTTTTTCTTACAATTTAGAGAAAAATCACCACTTTTCAATGCATTATAATACATTTTGATCAAATTTTAAAGTTGGATACAGTACAATTATTAATTAATTACTATTTAAACAAATGCATGCTGGAGCTGCCCTAATTAAAATTTTGGAATTCCGCAAAAAGTTTTTGAAAATATAACTCTTTAAGATTGCTCACAAATAGTGGGCACAAATGCAAACGATTTTTAACGTTTTGCAAGTACCATGAAACATAAAAATATTCAACATATTGCGACTAATTGCACAAAAACTATTATAGATAGAGGCTTCAAATTTTAACCGCTACTTAGAATCATTGAGTACAGCACTTTCACGAAATATTAATGTAAAATACTTATTTTTATAAAAGTTATTAACTATTTTCGATTTTAAATAATTTCGCCGTTTTTATCGATTTTCGAATAAACTAAAGGAGATAGGGGGTGCTATCGCTAAGTTTTTTGTAGGGAATTTATTAAGGATCAACTTTTGTCCTAAACATTTTTCGATATAGCCAATACTTTTCAATACGCAGGGCGAAATCTAAAAAAAATGTAAAAATGCAACTTAAATTGTTAATTGTTTATTAAGCCCGCGGTACTCACTGTTATCAAACGTATTATATTATTATATGCACTCCCCCGAACAATTTAAGGCCTTAACCTTTCACTTCGGAATTAATATCACCTCAAAATCTAATTTGACTGGATTAAATGATGTTTGGCGTATATCCTCCTATAAGAAACTTGTAAAAATAGCTTGTCATGGAAATTCCCTTCTTATATAACTAGATAGTTGTGTAAGCTCTCGATGGAAACAGAAAATATCTCCAAAAAAAATAAAAACATGTAAACAAAGAATTATTTTACATAAAGTTTGTTTTTATTTTACTGATAGATATCAAAATAAAACTGAATACTTATCTAATAAAATTCTGTTAGTCACGTTTATGTTATTGTAATCTATTATTAATACAAACTCGATTTATCGACTTAATTATATTTCTCTGTTATAATTAAGATATCTAATTAGGTTAAATAGTTAATACTACTTTTTATAATATTTAATTAGAAACTTTTAACTAAACACGTTGATTATTTTATGATTGTACGTAAATACTGTTTGATCGTGAATCATCGTCTGCATTTGCGCAGCATGTATATCTGTATGATGCATGATGATCTATATAATACGGAAGTACGTAGTAGTGACGTAACCGGAATTATATTAATTCTTCAGTGTTCTCTCTCGAGAAGAATTGACCAGTCCGAACTTTCACTTTACAATAACTTTTGATAGACGCTATTATGCAAAATATGACCCTGATGTGATTTTGTAAGTTTTGTCGAAAGGCTTCATACAAGTGCTAATACGTACGAAACAATGCTCTTAATGCAACGAAAACCGTACGCCAAGGTTCCAACAGGGCAAGTTTAAAGTATATAAGGGTCTGGCTTGCGCCCGATGGCGGCGTACGTACTGTCGTACCTTGTACTTGCCATCGTGGCGCTACCGCGCTCCTTGATAGAATCGCATGATGCTCTTACATAACATTATCACATGACAAATGTGCCCATAATATATGGTAATATCATGTGTATGTCCAAAATTATCGTGTAATAAACAGGATTGTTTCACATTATGAAAATTTTTTCTGTTATTTACGTAAGCAAGGAGCGGAAGTAAAATCTACTCTAGTTGTTAATTCAGTAAATTTGTTACTATTCTTTTTTTTAAGGAAAAACTTGCCATCCCGTCCTATCATAGCTAATCGATGAATTACTAAATGTCAGTATAATAAACAATATCACCAATTTTTAATAATCAACAATTTTTAATATAGTTCATTCATCTTCCTCTTATCCTGAAATGGGTCCTACTCAATTATGTTAAACTGTGAGAACAATAGCTTCGAATGATAATTAGAGTTCTATTTTCTAAGTAAAAACAGATTTAAAATTAAAATCTGTAAACTATATAAATATTAATTTAATATTTTTAAGCTTGATTTATTTCCCGACTTCAGTCGAAGAAATTTATTTTATAATAACATTTTTTTTATAATAGTTAGTACAATTATTTTTAATCAACTTCATGTAATATTTTGTTAATAATAACAGACTTTCGTGAAACATACATACAAATAACTGAAAATTTAGCTTAGAATGATTACAAGATTAAATTTAAATTCTTTAAAAATTGGTTGCGAATAGCAGTAAATAGATACTGAATTAAAAATCGGAGATTTTCAACGGTGCTTCTTTAACAACAACTTACTTTGGTTAACTATGCATAATTTGAAGATGATATCCTTCGTTATCTATGATAGGACAGGACGGCAAGTTTTTCCATAAAATAAAAGAATAGTAACACATTTACTGAATTAATAACTAGAGTAGATTTTACTTGCGCTCGTTGCTTCCATAAATAACAGAAAAATTTTTCATGATGCGAAACAATCCTGTTTATTACACGATAATTTTGGACATACACATGATATTACCACATATTATGGGCACATTGGTCATGTGATAATGTTATGTAAGAACATCATGCGATTCTATCGCATATACAGTCAGGTACAATTGAAACTTTGAATAATACTGAATTTGCGCCACGTTTTGCGCATGTTTGTGACCAGTCACGCGAAGCTTCATTTACCGAAAGAATGGTGACCTAACCTCCTACGGTAAATGCAGCGTCAGTGTAATCGGTCACCAAACGTCAGCTGGGATGCGCAGAACGGGGCGTCAGTCACAATTATTCAAAGTTTCAATTTTGCAAAACATACATACAAATATCCAAAATGGTATTCTAAATAAAGTAAACATAGTTAAATTTAGTTATTTGTTTATTTACCATTTTTTCAGTAGTGTTTATTTAACATTTTTCTTTCTTCTGAAGTTATTTATATTTTAATTTTTTAAAGTGAAAAGTTCAGAGTAGTTGTAAGAAATTTTAGTTAGTTCAGCTTTTAGTTTAGATTAGTTAGTTATAACAATGAATGATAACAAGGGCAGATTACCTAACACTCATTTAGATAAGATATACTCCTGGGGAAGAAGTAAAAGGCGACCAAGAACATTTACAGGAACTACACCCAGTGACGCAGTAGACTCAACTGCACAACCAAGACCTTCGACATTTTCAAGAAGACTTGAAACTCCAGCAGCAGAAGGCCTCTCCGGAGTGAAGAATAGAATTATTGACATCAATATTCTATTTTCTGAATTCCAAAATATGTTGTGTTGCAAACAGTGTCATAGTGAAGTGCAGTTTTCTGAATCAACAGTGTTTGGATTAGGATTTAAAATTGAAGTGACATGTGTTCGATGCAGAGAAGTCTCCAGAGATGCTGCTGCAAAATGGGCCAACGCAACTGACACTTCAAGGCTTTACGATGCTGAACGACAAGTCCAGGCCAACACCAGAGAAGCACGAGCTCTTAGGCTAAGAGCTCGACGGATGCAGGAAGATGACTCCTACAATGCTGGTGGACATTAAGGAGTCAAAAGCAAAGGCTTGACAAGGAGTACGAAAAAAGATAAGTATTCTTCTCTATATTGTTTTAGCTATATTTTTATGGTTTTTGAAGTATTAATTAATTTCATTTCTTTCAGTGGATATTGCATTGACGCTAACTTAGAATTCTATTTTTCTTCCATCAAATCAAGTTGGAAACCTCAACAAAATAATTAGGTAAGAATAAACATGCATTTTTTAGTATTAAATACAACAAATTAATCTAATGTTAAAATTCACAATTTATCATTTTTTGTTTACAGGTTCTCAGAGGCGTACTCAACACATTGGTATACATTCAGTATACAATATAAATCCTGAAAGTGATGGTCTGCCACCAAGGATCGATGGAGAAATAGTTCCAAGAGATTTGGTAAGCAATAAATTAACTTATATTACAATATGCATCAATGAACTTTAAAGTCAATTTTCTCCAACTTTGATTTTTCATGATTTCAGCTCACTGTCCGTAGGATTCCACGTGACCATATGTTTCGATTGAGCTGAAATTTTTTGAGTATGCTCTATGTAAGTATTGCTTTCGTATGAATAGAGGGATTTTGATTTGAATAAAGCTTCAAATTTGTTTAATAATCAAAAATGTGGCATAAAAAATATTATAAATAAAAAAATTAACTTTTTTTTAATTAAAATATTTCAAAGTATTCCAATCAAAATCCCTCTGTTCATACGAAAACTACACTTATATAGAACATACTCACAAAATTTGAGCTGAATCGAAGGATATCGTCACGTGAAATCTTACGGATAGTGAAAATCAGTCTGCGGAGTGCCATTCCAGATAGGTAGGTCCTAACTTGGATTTTAAGTGCTTAAATTGAAGGTAAGTGAACATACTATAAGCATGAAAAGTTTGTCTAACATATTATTTAATTTTATACTAATTGTTTATCATTTTATGTTTCAGATTTTAATCGTGTAGGGTCCCCTAACGAGAGTTTGGTTTTGACTGCATAAGTGTTATTAAGAGTTTAAATTTTTATTACATTAAGGTTATCAAGAGTTGTAAAATTAATTTTTAATTTGTACATGAAGAAACGACCTTATACTTGCCAGCCTTTTTCCTTGAAAATTTTTGTTTGGGGTTTTTTTTTACTTGGGATAAAAGCGCCATTGGAAAGAAATATTTCAGATTTCTTGTTTTTATAGTAAAAGTAGCCACCAAAAGGATTTTCAGCAAGATTGGCTCTTTGAAGGCCTTGGTGCCCCTTGTTAGTCGCAATGAAATCAATTATGCAGAAACTGAGATCTAGCGATATACAAACGTTCACACATACATACATCCAGACAGACATTTTCTGAAATTGCCGGATTATACTTCTAAATATATTAAAATCATATTTTCAGTGTTTTTGAGCAAACTTGTAAAAATCACACTGACAAAGCTTTCTCTTGGAGGAAGCAAAGAAAAAAATACTTACAACTAGCATTGGAAGCACTTTTTCCAACCACTTTTCGAAATGTAATTTGCTGACAGCCTACATTCACTTTCTTGCTTAAGTAAGATTTAAGCATTCCTTGATTTAACCGATAACTGCATTATCACATCGTTGCTCGGTGCGAAAACTAGCACTGTCATTCCGGCGAAGAGTAGCACTTTTCAGAAATCCCGTCGAGAACAAATTCGAGAAATAATTTTCGAAAAGGAATAGAATTAATGGTTCAAATTTTGAAATTGAAAATTCCGATAAATTTTTATGGTTTGCCTGTTTCTGAGAGAGAAAAATATGTTTTTAAAAAATGGATGTATGTATAAATGAATGGATGAACGTACGATAGGTACGTATATACGTGCGCAAAATTTGTCCAGACCATTTCTCTGCAATGAACCGATAGAACAATCTAAAATTTGTATGAAGGCTGATTGAGTCTTAACGTAGATCCTATTAGAATTCGGAGATAATCGGTTATTACTTACGGCTTTTTTTAGAATTTATACGAAATTTTGATATTTTTCTTAAAAAAATACATTTTTCGTCCATGTATACCATAGATGTAAAATCTAATTCCCTATTCTAAAAGATCATTAGAGCAGCGTATGATCAACAGAGTTTACTGTGGTAGCCTTGTTTACCACTATAATTATTATTTTTAATGTATGAAAGGGGTTTCATCCGCTGAGTAGATAAAATAAGATGTATAATATATAATGCATTACTGATAAATTAACTACATATATTCTTTTCCTCATGGAAAAGAATATAAAAAATGTTAGACATTAATTAATCAGATATAACATAAGTAATGCATGCAAACAATAAATTAAATTAAAATATTACTGGATTTTAATTAATTAAAAAAAAGATTTGAAATTATTTAGTAGTTTGTAAGGATTTATGGTGTTAAATAATAAAATTGCTAAGACACGTATCTTCTGATTAAGAGTAAAGAAAGTGCACAAATACATCTGAAATGTAGTATAAAAAGTTAGCTTTTCATTATAAGTCAAATACATTAATTTAATTGTATGGGTAATATTATTACTGGGAATATTATGCTTTAGGTCATATATTTTTTAATTAAAATCTTTGATCATCTACTATTTTAATATATATGTTTCCCCATGATATCGTGTATACAAGAAAAAATTGTGCAATTATTATGATAGAATAATTAGCTGTTACAATATAAATGAATTACTTAAACATAAAAATCTGAAAAATAAAAGTTAATTTCAACACAGAATAAGTTTATGAAATTGTATATATTCATTGGATGACTTTTGAAATAATCAAAGATTAAAGCTATCAAAATTTTAAAACTTGAAGCTCGTCCAATGGATAAACCTGAAAGTTGTCATGGAATCTCTGTGACTAATTTACTTACTGAAAATGTATTTCTTTTCAATTTCCAGAGAGCACGAAGGACAACCAGCTTCCAGAATGTGGATTAGCGATACTTTTTTTCAAGGGAAGTATACCTTCTGCTATCTAAAAGGAAAAAACATATAAGTTGTTAAGCCCATCTCTTAAAAGGATACTATGAAAAATTTTAAGTTGACACCATTGTCTAGTTTTGAATATTCTAATTTTAATACTTTTAAATGTTGATATTTTAAAACTGGTTAATGGCAACAATTTAAAATTTATCATGGTATCTTTGCGACAAATGGGCATGACAACTCATATACTCTTTTTACCTTCTAGATAGCAACAGGTATACTTCCTTTGAAAAAAAGGCACGCTAATTCATATTTTGAAAGCTGATTGTACTTCTTTCTCTCTTACAATTGAAAAGAACTAATTTTTCAGTTACTAAATTAATCAAAGGAATTCCATAACAACTTTCATGTCTATTGGTTGGACGAACTTGGAATTTTAAAATTTTGAAAGCTTTAATCTGATTATTTTAAGCGCCTAATCTTAATAATTATCAAAAATTGTCCTACAGGTAGTACGAACATTTGCGATTGTTATATTTTTTAATTTTCAATTTTGTAACTTTCTAATACGTAACCATAATAAATTTTATGACAGAAACACTTTTGAAACATAAAATAATTGAATAAGTATAATTGAAATAAGTAATCATCCACTAGTTACGATAGCTACATTTTGAATATTTCGGTCTTCGCCTGATTTAAAATCTGTTATAGCTAGAAGGCTGAAATTTGAGATACAAATTGGTTTTAACATTTTAAAAAAATACGTGCTATTAACTTTATCTAAAAACTGATAATTTTGATTTTCATATTGATACTTATAATTATACATTTCAGTATAAACAGTTAAACTAAAACTACCAATGCAATCTCTTTTTAATTCTTTAAGCAGGCATTTGTCTAACGAATAAACATTTTAAAGTTATGAGGCGTTCAAAATTAATCAATCCCTATGATTAATTGAACGAAACACGTTACCTTAATAATGATCAAATCTTGTGGCGTAGGTAGCATAATCTTTGAATCAAAATAAGAACACGCTTACTCTGAACCAGTTATTATTCTAAACTTAATAATAAATTTTCCTTTGATAAAAATACTTTTCACTTCACCAGCTTGTCACAGGAATTCCAATCGTATATAACCTGACAGTTGCGTAACCTACCAATAGAAATAGGAAAACATCGACTGCAAATTCTGTAAAAACTTTCTTTGACACTTAAACGATGAAAATAAAACACTTTCACTAACTTGTCATCACAAGAAAATTCTTTCCTTGTATCCTGATAGTTGTATATGCCTTCCAATCTAATAAAACCTGAAAAATAAAAGAGAACATTTTAACAAAGTATCAGTTCACAAATCCTTTATTTGTAATGTATATTAATCAAAATAAAACTAAATACTTATCTAATTATAAACTATTAGTTTATGATTGATTTTCGATTGTGTTCAAAAGAATTTAACACTGTTTTAAAATATATATTTAGGTTAAATATATTTAACGCTGATTTATAATTATTAACAAACGCGACCCTTGATAAAATTTCTTGCTTATCTATTATCTATACTTTATCACTGTGTTATATATTAATCGTCGTCTGCACCACATATCTGTATAAAAGTATATATCTATAGCACTGTCGTCACACACGATGACGTATGGCGGAAAACATTTTCTCAGGGAGAAGAATTTTTTTGACGAGAATTCATGAGCCAGAACTTTCACTTCAGAATAACATTTAATAGAAGCCATTTCATAAAATATGACTCTGATGTGATTTTGATACTTTTGTTGCAAGCTTTCATTTGAGTGCTTATATGTCAGAGATAAAGTTGTCAATGCGGAGAAAATCATACGCCTAGTTTCCAACAAGGCCTATGAGAAGTATATAAGGGTCTGGCTAGCGCCCGACGGCGGCGTGCGTACTGAACGTACCTTATACTTGCCATCGTGGCGCTACCGCGCCCCTTGATGTAATGTGTACAGTTCTTCCATTAATTAATAAATTAGCGGCAATATCAGCCCATATTGTAGTTAAGAGAGGTATATTGTTTGAAATAAGATATCTAATTATAACATTGTGTAAATAACTTTTTCCACTACCACCAGGTCCATCAATAAAAAATAATTTATTCATCGTGAACATTAGTTAAGGTATTTATAATTAAATCGTATAATTTTCTTTGATCAATAGTTAAGGAATTTACTAAATTTTCAAAATTACCTTGTTTATTATATTTTAGATATTAATAGTCTTCTTTCATACAATTAATATCGACATTGCTTGATGTATTAAAAGTTTTTAAATTAATTCCTTGTGATATTAAAATTTTCTCAATGCTATTTAGAGCTTTTATTTCTGCTAGATTAACTGGTAATGTTGGATTCATAAAATGCAGTTTATATTTATTGTACAATTCAGATGCATTAATAGGTTTTTGAAATATTGAAATATATGCAAATAAATCACAAATAGCTTTAGGAAATTAAAATATTAACGCTTCTTCTAAACAGTTGTCCCATTCTTTATCATTACTAATTATGCCTCTCATTAAGCAAGCATCTTCATATTTATCACAGATTATGTCATCAACTGTTCGTATGTCCGTAAAGGATTTTGCTCCGCGAACATGTAGTAGTAATAAACGTAAAAAAATGTTTCTCTTTTTTTAGGATTTACAAAATACATTCGAGATATTAATAATTTTTGAAATTTTTGTCTTTTGGTCCATTTTGAAATTTTGAATTAAAAACATAATGGTACGGAATTTCATGGTATAAAAATTGTCTGGCATTTTCATTGTCTATATTTAATTTAAACTACATGCTGTTAATGTAATTTCAATATTTTTATTAATCATTTCGTGTTCTTGTCCTTTTATAAAATAAACATAATTTTCATATTCATCATGAATGTGTAATCTATAAATTGCATACAATTGTTTATATAATTCTAATTCAAAAATGCGATATATAGCTTCTAGTGCACAAGCATATCTTGTTGATAAATATTGTGTTATTTCAACAAAACTATATGTATTTACTTGTTCATTATTATTTTCAGCATTTATATTACTTGGATCATTTTGATTATATAGTTTGATCATTTTGTTCATATAATTCATTAGTTGATTAAATATACTTTATTTAAACTTTGATTATAACTAAATTGGTATAAGCGAATCGAATGTTAAATATGTTTTTATATCTTCTGATATTAATTTTATAATATTTACTTTTAAAATTTGAACAAATAATAAACTTTTTATTCTTTAGAATAAAATTTATTGTTACTTAATTTATTATGCAACACCTTATCAGAACTAAAATTTGTAGAAGCGAGCGAAGCGAACTCATTGGCTAGTTCAAGAATTAATTGTCATACTGAAGTGGAATAAAGGTAAAAGTATAGTAAAGAATATGCAACCTAGAAAGTGGATAAGGTGAGAAAAGTGCTAAAATAATACAGATAAATATTGAAATCATTTGATTAATGGTGAATAATTCCTTCCTAAGGTCTGCTTAGTAGCGACTTTTTCCTTTTTACTCGGAAATCTCAGGTTTTCCTTGGATCTGCTAAGTAGCGGCCTATCCTTTGATCTGTTTACTAGCGGTCGCGTGTTTCCAATGCTATATAGATTTCTAAGAAGTAACTATTTCCTTAATAAAGTAAATTTGAAAAAGGAAGTAAATTTGAGTAAAAAGAAAAGAAGCGGAAGGAAAGTATTTTTGAAAAAATTATTAGTTAATAGAACACTATTAAAGGGTTATGACAGTGTTAAAATTTCGAAAAAATCGATGTTTTTTTATTTGCTTTTTTTGTAGCAAATTTAACGTAGAATATGCTCCCGAAAGCTGTTTTTCGATACAAACTTTTGTTTAAAAATTATAGGCATAATACTAAAAAAAAAAATTATTCAAATAATTATTGAAACAGTAATCAAGTATTTCAATAATTATTGAAACAGTAGTCGAGGAAGCCGGAACAATAATAGTCCATCTCCTTGCTTCTCGCTTCTCCTTCCCCCGCCTGAGATTGGCCGGGGAAGAAACACGTACGATCTATAGGCTGTTGTGCTCCTCTATATTTTTCTGAAGAGCGTGACAGTGTTCACCGAAACGTTGAAACCAAAGGAAAAATGGTATAAATTAATTTTTACCTTATTCCCAACACTTGCCTCGGAGAGATTGATAGACTCTTTTATAAAATATTAAAAAACACCGAGGGATAAAGTCTTTGAATATTGTGTTATACAAATATTCACACATACTTATTCTAATCTATGATTATCTGAATACTGCTCAACTATACCAATCTCAAAAGTCCTTAGAATATCCCTCTAAGCAGTGAGCTTGAAAACTTGTATGATCTTTTTACCTTTTAGAAAGCAGAACATACATTTCCATTGGGAAAAGAGACTCTCAACCCAGATTTTGGAGACTGCCTGTACTCTGGGCACTCTGAAAATTGAAAATAACTATTTTTTACTTAAGCAAATCAATCAGAGGAATAGCATATGAAATTTCGACTTAATCGTCTCAATTTTGAATGCCTTATGTGAAAATTATTTTGAAATTGGTCTATATTGTATACTTCAGATTTCTCATGATAACCCTCTGATTGGTATATTTAATGAAAATTTAGTTTTTTTTTTTCAATTTTCAGAGTGCCCAAATACAGTCTGTTTCCAGAATATGGATTGAGCGTGTCTTTTCCCAAGGGAATATGCATGTTCTGCTTTCTAAAATGCAAAAAGACCATTTTGTTAAGCCGTTTCGACTTGAAAATTCTCATACTGTCGCTCTGAGTGACAGACTTGACAACTCATAAGTTTTCGTTAGCTTTTACAGAGCAAAACATGCATTTCCTTTCGGAAAATACTCGTTACATCCAAGATTGGGAAACTAACTGTACATGTTGCTCTCTCAAAATTGAGAATAACTAATTTTTCATTAAGCAAATCAATCAGAGGGATAGCATAAGAAATTTCAAGTTAATCGTCTACGCCAATTTTGAGCTGTTCAATTTTGAATACCATAAATGATAATTATTTTGACATTGGTTTATGTGATAAACCTAAACTTTCACATGCTATCCCTGTGATGGATTTCTAGATAGAAAATAAGTTTTTCTCAATTTAAAAGGAGTACGAAGAACACTCATTTTCTAGATCATGGATATAATGAGCCTTTTCCGAAGGGAAAAGAATGTTTTGTTTTGTATAAGGTAACTAGAGCTTAAAAGTTATCAAGCCAGTCACTTACAGGGATAATATAAAAATTTTCTAGTTGATACGGCTCAGCAGTTTTAAATTATTGAATTTTGAAATTTTTAATTTCTGATTATCTTAATACTGCTCAACTATACCATCGTTCAAATTCTTATACTATCCCTCTAAGTAGTGGGCTTGAAAACTTGTATGATCTTTTGCCGTTTAAAAAGCAGAACATAAATTTCCATTGGGAAAAGAGATGCTCAACCCACATTCTGGAAACCGCCTGTACTCCGGGCACTCTAAAAATTGAAAATAACTATTCTTTCATTAAGCAAATTAATCAGAGGGTTAGCATATGCAATTTCAAGTTAATCGTCTAGACCAATTTTGAGCTGTTCAATTTTGAATGCCTTATATGATAATTATTTCGAAATTGGTCGGTACGATAAACTTGAAATTTCTCATGATATTCCTTTGATTGGTATGTTTAATGAAAAACGTAGATTTTCAGAGTGCCCAAATACAGTCTGTTTCCAGAATATGGATTGAGCGTCTCTTTTCCCAAGGGAATATGCATGTTCTGCTTTCTAAAAAGCAAAAAGACCATACAAGTGGTTGTTAAGCCCACAACTTAGAGGGATAGCATAAAAACTTTTAAGATGGTACAGTCGAGTAGTATTGAGATAATCAGAAATTAGAAATTTTGAAATTAAAAAATTCAATTTTTACTGGGCCGTATCAACTTGAAAATTCTTATACTATCCCTCTGAGTGACTGGCTTGACAACTCATAAGTTCTCGCTACCTTATACAAAACAAAACATGCATTTCCATTAGGAAAAGTCTCGTTAAGTCTGGAAACTGAGTGTACTTGCTCTCTCAAAATTAGGAAAAACTTCTAAATCACTTGTCTTTTGAACTTATATAATAATTATAAATCATGAAAAAAAATTTTTCGCATCACTAGCTTCTCACAGGAATCCCTTCCTATTATAACGTGACAGTTGCGTAACCTTCCAATAGAAATAGGAAAACATCGACTGCAAATTCTGTAAAAACTTTCTTCGATACTTAAACGATAAAAATACAACACTTTCACACTTTTGAATGAACATTTTAACAAAGAATCAGTTCACAAAATCTTTCGTTATATTATGTACGATTTATAAAAAAGTAAAACTAAATACTTATCTAATTCTAGCCTATTAGTCATATTTGTGAGATATCTTAACATACATTTTTGACAATAAAATCACATTACTAGTTATTTATTGTATGATATATATGTGTATTGTATATAAAAAAATTAAAATTAAAATGTAAATACACTATGGTCCGCTCGTCTGCACACATAAACTGTACATACAACACATATTAATAGTATATACGTAGAGCTGACGTCACGATGATGTAGTCCATGGAGAACATTTTTTCCGACGGGAGAAGAATTTTCGATTAGAAGAAACTCGAACTTACACTTCACAAAATCTTTTGATAGAAGCCACGTCACTGTTATGTCCCACCTACACTCTCACCTCATAGGTAGGACATGTATTTGAGGACATGAAGTATGTCAAATTAAACCGTCAAATGTGCATTCACTACACGTATTGAATTATTTATCCTGATCTTTACTCAATTTATTCAATAATATCGCTTTTTCCGCAAAATGTAATAAATTATCAAATTTAATTCCTAGTTCTAAACTGAAGTCTGATTTTTCAATTTGCTCAGATTTTACTTTATTTTCTTCAACTTTTGGCGTTTGGAAAAATAAATCTATTTTACTATTTATTTCCGCTAGTTGTTCTATTAACTGCTTCTTATTATTCAATAATTTTTGCAAAAATAATTTTTTTCCACTTCTCTTCTTTTTAATTACTTTACTTTTACAATTCACAAAACTCATTTGATTAATTGGGACAAAATTGGAAAAGTGACCGCTACTAAGCAGATCAAGGATAAGCCGCTTCTTAGCAGACCAAAGGAAATAGAAAATTGAACTCAATTAATCAAATGGTTATCTATTTATCTTAATTATTTCAACTTTACTATTATTTCGATATATGCTCCATTATTTTTGCAATGCTTTTATTAAATCAATCACTTGTTCGATTCGTATCGGAACCAATTGTTATGTCCCACCTACACTCTCACCTCATAGGTAGGACATGTATTTGAGGACATGAAGTATGTTTAATTATTTATTGAGAGCGCGTATAGAATTATTATGAGTGGCTGGGTTTAGACTCGTTACCCGCTCCGATATGTATTTTTAGTGTATTTATTTGACTTACCTTTTTCTGTTTCACTTGTCCTATTTTGCTGCGTCTGCTATCCTCGTCTTTTTCTCTCTGCTTGCTCGTCTTATTTGGATAATAGGTGATAAATGATGCACTCACAGTTTTCTTTTCGAGTATGATTGAAAATATATTTGCTTCTTAAATTCACAATTGAGTACTTGGAAGTACAATAAAAATCTCCGCAATTGACGAACCGCGAGGTACGGAGTTCGGACTTAAACACGAGACTAATTAAAATGAGGCCAATTCGACTCTTTTAAAGCCCAAATACGTTGACCGATTCTTAAAGTATAACGCTTATTAATCAGTTTTACAAGTATAGCGATTGCCGAATAAGTAACACTGCTGACTTGTGTTACAAAATTACAGCACGCATTCAAAATATAACGTTTCGAAATGAACATCATAATTCTCTTGATGTTTTGAATTTTGAAAACTAGTTTAAAATTTGTAACTCATAGATTAAAAATAAATAACGTCGTAGGACGTTACATCACAAAATAGGATCCTTAAGTGATTTTGTTAGATTTATCCCAAGCTTTCATTTCAGTGCTCATAAGTGAGAATTAAAGCTGTTAATGCAAAGAAAATCGTACACCAAGGTTCCAGCAGGGCCAATTTAAAGTATATATCGTCTGACTAGCGCCCGACGGCGGTGTACGTACTATAAAGTACCTTAACTTGCCATCGTGGCGCTACCGCGCCTCTTGATGGACCCTTAATACGAAGCTGTTTACGTATAAACATATTTTATTGAAGAAAGTTTTAGATTTTCCAAGTTGATGAGTATAAGCATATAAATGTGCTTGTTGGCTTTATCGATCTCTCCGAGGCAATGATGTGGAAAAGGGTTAAAATAAAAAGGCCCTTTTCTTATATCATCAACGTTTCGGCGAACATTGTCGCCCTCATCAGGACACTGTCGAAAGTTTTTATTATAAATATAAGTATAAAATTTACAGAATAATTTTTTAAAACAATATTCTTAGAGAACTTACATATCGGAGCTGTCGTGATTTTTGTACATCTCGATGATGTTTTTCCCCCGGCTATTTAATAGCAGGGGACGAGAGACGCCGAGCGGCACAGTTATTATTTATATTGCTCTGTCGGCTAATTTCTCAGAAGTGAGGAAGTAGCCAACAACCGTCGCTTATATATAATGTGCACGACTCATGATCTTTAACGCGGTTTTGTTTACAGGTGACGTCACACATCACCTCATCTGTTCGATGTACATAAATAGAATACATGTATTCACATTTAACTTTTCAGCTGGTAAATCAAATGTGTGTACACATTATTGAGTTATTTGGTATCCTCCTTTTTATTTATACCGTTTTTCTGTAAATGTATGTACATCATCTCCGAGATCAATCTTTTATTTAGATTACTCTCCCTGTCTTTAATACGGTAATCTTTGAAATTAAAAACATGGTTGTACTTTTCTTTATGCTCGGAAATGACATTTTCTTTGGATTTTCTATGCTCCTCAACACGTGTACACACATTTCTTTTTGTTTGGCCGACGTATGTGTCAGTGCAGTCATTACATTTAAGTTCGTAAACAACATTATTTTCCAAGTGCTTTTCTTTTTTATCTTTACCGTTTACAATAATATTGCACATCTGACTATGTATCTTTGGAATAGTTGTTATGTTGTTACGCCTCAAAGAATGCTGCACACGCTCATAGAAACCGCTGATGTATGGTACGCCAACGCAATTGCGATATGTATTATCTCTTGACCGTTGTTCTGGTTGTCTCGTTGTTTTGACTTGCGACAGTCGTTTTTTGACATATTTATTAATGAACTCAACAGGGTAATCATTTTCGAGCAGCAAATTCTTAACAATATTAATGTTTTTCTGATGAAAACATCTACTTGATAATTTTACTACTCGGTCAACTAAATTGTACACCATGGCAATTTTTTGGGTAATCGGATGTTGAGATTTAAAATGCAAAAATCTGCCAGAGAAAGTTGGTTTTGTGTACCAATCAGTTTTTATATTACCTGCTTTATTCACCAATAAAGCGTCTAAAAAGCTTATGGATTTGTTTACTTCCATTTCATGTGTAAATTGGAGTCTATTGTTATATGAATTGAATACTCTTCAATTTTCATTTACTTTTGTTCTTGGAATACAAGTGATAATATCATCGACATATCGGAAAAAGAACACTGGTTTATACGTTAATTTCGAAATACATTCCGTTTCGAGATCATCCGTGACAATGTCAGCGAACAGTCCCGAAATCGGAGAACCCATAGGTGTGCCAAAACGTTGTTTGTAAAATTTACCATTAAACTGGAAGTACGTATTTTCCATAAGCAGATCGCAAGCATGCAAAATTTCATCAAGTGGAATTTCCAACTTTCTCGCTATTTGTGCATACCTTCTTTCGATGCTTTGCATGACTAGTGTTTTGTCGATGTTTGTATACAATGACTTTACATCTAAGCTGACAATACAGTAGTCATTCGGAATATTTATATTTCTTATTTTTTCTATGAATTCGTAGCTATTTTTTATGTACGACTTCGGCTTATCTATGCTATTTTTTAAAACCTTGAATAAATATTTTGATAAAAAATATGTTGGTGAACCTATTGCTGAAATTATAGGTCTTAGAGGATGGTCTCTCTTGTGGATTTTTGGTAATCCATATGCTTTCGGTAAGCAGGTATCAGTTTGTGTGAAAAACTGTTTTTTATATTTTTTACCAAAATATTCATTCTCATTCCAGATATTTGTTAATTTTTTAATATTCAACTGTAGTTTTGATAATGGATTTTTCTTAATGATAGTATATGTGCTATTGTCAGCTAAAAGATTCTCCACCTTATTAATATAATCTCGTTTCTACATAGCAACCATTACATTACCTTTATCAGCAAAGGTGAATATGATGTCGTTGTGAGTCTTAATGAAATTCTTAGTTTCCGTTAACTTATTCTCAAAACTTTATTGCTCTATCGTAGTATGTCTAGTTTTATTACGGTGTTGTGTGATCTTTTTAATTAGCGTGTTACGAATATCATTTGCAGTATTATCCTGAAAATTGTTGATTGATATTGTGTTCTCTAAGTTTTTTATGCATTCAATAACAAGAATTTCATTAAAATTATTCGTAGGATTAAATTTCCTACCTAGCGAGGTCACGTATTTTACATTAGTCGGTATGTCCACATTAGTCAAATTGGTAAACCATTTTTCAAAACTCGGATTTGTGTTGTTTTTTCTGTTTAAATTATCGAATTTTCTATTATGAATACAGTTGAGATTGAAGCGAAAATTAATGTTATGCTCATCCTGGTTTAACATAACAAAATCAAAATTTTCTTGTGAAAGTGAACCATACAAAACTCTACGTATTTTTTCGGACTGTGATTCTAGAAAATTAATGTGTACACAGATATCTTCAATGTCGAGATTTAACATCTTACATTGTAAATTGTTAACAATTTTCTTGAATTGGTTCTTAACCGAGTCACTATGGAATATAAAATGGTTCAGATTACTTGCGATATTGTTGACGTTCGCAGGGCGTATGTCATGTGTCCTGCAACGTAGTAGGAATTGTCTTTGGGATCTCGCTTTCGTTAGGTCTCGTTGAAGCGTGATCCATGTCTTAATGTGTTCTCGTGCGTCAGCTCTATTTCGGGACTGTTCGCTGACATTGTCATGGATGATCTCGAAACGGAATGTATTTCGAAACTAACGTATAAACCAGTGTTCTTTTTCCGATATGTCGATGATATTATCACTTGTATTCCAAGAACAAAAGTAAATGAAACATTAAGAGTATTCAATTCATATAACAATAGACTCCAATTTACACATGAAATAGAAGTAAACAAATCCATAAGCTTTTTAGACGTTTTATTGGTGAATAAAGCAGGTAATATAAAAACTGATTGGTACACAAAGGAGGATACCCAAAAACTCAATAATGTGTACACACATTTGATTTACCAGCTGAAAAGTTAAATGTGAATACATGTATTCTATTTATGTACATCGAACAGATGAGGTGATGTGTGACGTCACCTGTAAACAAAACCGCGTTAAAGATCATGAGTCGTGCACATTATATATAAGCGACGGCTGTTGGCTACTTCCTCACTTCTGAGAAATTAGCCGACAGAGCAATATAAATAATAACTGTGTCGCTCGGCGTCTCTCGTCCCCCGCTATTAAATAGCTGGGGGAAAAACATCATCGAGATGTACAAAAATCACGACAGCTCCGATATGTAAGTTCTCTAAGAATATTGTTTTAAAAAATTATTCTGTAAATTTTATATTTATATTTATAATAAAAACTTTCGACAGTGTCCTGATGAGGGCGACAATGTTCGCCGAAACGTTGATTATATAAGAAAAGGGCCTTTTTATTTTAACCCTTTTCCACATGATTGCCTCGGAGAGATCGATAAATCCAACAAGCACATTAAACAACTACCGAGGGATAAAGTCATATTTAGATTGTGTGACATACACATCAAAAATACATTAAATACGCATATAAAGTCTTATCAAAGTTGATAATACTCTCAACATTTTCAACAATAACCCTCTAACACGGAATGGTCAGGAACGGCGGAATCAGATATTCCGGGACAGAATAGAGCGGAATGAAATGATCTATATAATATTCTTTAATTTTAATTGACACCATGCAGTTCAAGTGAGTCACTTTTTCCGTTTATATTAGCTGCGTTTTACGTAACGTCTGCTAAGTTCATCAAAAACGCCAATTACATTGAGTCAGATAAGTATTTTTATATTGATTGTATTACGTTTTGTTCTAAAAAACTATGATACTTTGTGTAAGTTTTATTTTAAGTTTTCAGATATAGTCAACAGCTCGGATTTGGATTTTGGAGATGACTTAATGCTAATCCAGTTCCAATTTGGACCCACTGAACTCACTAAACTATAATTATTATTATCTTATTAAATATACATAAGGCTTGAATTAAGCGTACTCTACAATTGTACTTTCGTCATTGTACAAATTTTTCCACTCAGCTTTTGGTTTTGAAGTAACATAATTCTAATAATGATTAACTTATTATAAGTACACAAATCTTTTATTAAGCGTATACTCTGATTATACTTTTATCTATGTAACTTGAAAGTCGTTATGGAGACCCTGTGACTAATTCATTTAATGAATAATTAGTCTTTTTCAATTTCCCGAGAGCTCAAAGTACAACCAACTTTCAGAATAGAGATTAGATTGCCTTTTTTTCAACGAAAGAATAGCTTCTACTCTCTAAACGGTAACAAGTACTTGTCAGGTATCAATTCCGTCAGTCAAAAGGATGCTCAGAGAAGTTTTCAATTGATAACATCGGCCAGTTTTGAATACTCTAATTTTGAAACTTTTAATTGTTAATATTTGAAAACTGGTCAATGGTATCAATTTAAAATTTCTGATGGTATTCTTTTGACTAGTGGGCTTGACAACTTATGTGTTCTTTTTACCTTTTAGGTAGCAGAAGATACACTTCCCTTAAGAAAAAGGCTGGCTCGTCCATATTGTGGAAGCTGATTGTACTCGGTAGTCCTTGGATATTGCAAAGAACTAATTTTTCATTAAATAAATTGGTCACAGAGATTCTATAACAAGTTTCAGGTTTATCCATTGGACCAGCCTTGAGTATTTAAATTTTGAAAGCTTTAATCTTGGATTATTGCAAAAGCGGTCCAACAAATCAAGCTTAAAGTTGACATGCAATCTCTGTGACTAATTTACTTAATGAAAAATTAGTTTTTTTCAATTTTAGAGATTAACGATTAAGGAAGTTAAGTTAAATTAGTTTTTTTCAATTTTAGAAATTAACGATTAACGAAGATTAACGAATAATTAACGAAAATAGAAGTGTTGACGCTTTATTCGCGAATCACTTCTACGAGACACACAGCTATCCTACGTGTGTATAAGTTCTTGCAGAATTTTCTCTGAAACTCCTGTTCTACAAAATAATAGTGTCGCAATCCGGATAACAGAGAATTGAGCTTTTCTTTAAGTTTGATCCCTGTGCACTACGTTACATTTGAAATTTTAAAATTGTCTTGAAAAGGTCCTAAACCAAGGACAAAACGTGAACATGAAGTTTGCTTATTAATTATTTACCAAGAATTGCCTCCCACTTTTAAAGATAAAAGTTTATTAATAACTAATTGGCTTTTTTCAAATGTTTTTTAAATAGGCATTGTATTTGCATTGTCAGAAAGTTAAAAGGGAATACATAATTTAGATGGTATGCGACTCTATCACTCGAAAGTATAGTATATAGAATAAAATGACTCTATCGCTCTACTCGAGTAAAAATTGATTTTTGAATACAAGCTCTGCACTGTATATTCTCACAATGGAGATCTGTATGCAGGCAGGCCTCAAAAATTGTATTCAAAAATCAATTTTTACTCGATTAGAGCGATAGAGTCATTTTATTCTATATACTATACTTTCGAGTGATAGAGTCGCATACCATCTAAACTTTGACACTGGCTCTTATAAGTGTCCCCTAGGTGGCGACCTGCCTTTTTCTCTATGCTAGAGTTCACTCTTGCAAGAGAAAAACGTAGGCCGAGACCACATAAATGCCGCTTCTCTTCGAAGTGGCGGGCATCTAAGGAAGCTGTCAGAGCCTTACTGAGGAGTCCACTCTGACAGCTGGGAGGAAACGCCAACAGAGAGAAATTTATATTTCTCTCTTTTATTTTTTTGAGGCCTGCCTGCATACAGATCTCCATTGTGAGAATATGCAGTGCAGAGCCTGTATTCAAAAATCAATTTTTACTCGAGTAGAGCGATAGAGTCATTTTATTCTATATGGAATACATAATTATTAGAATAACAGTTGATTTAATAATTTACTAATATCATTTATAATAACCATTTCCACAAGACAGTATCTGATACTCTGCAATCTTGGAAACAGTAAAATTAAATAAATCCCATGAATCATGGAGTCCTATTGAAATTTTAATACAATCTTATATTTTTCACCATTTCTTTTTCTAATCGTTAATTAATATTTCAAAATGAATTAATTCAGACATTATGAATATGTTTGTGCAATTCAGAACTATAAATTTTTTATAATCGTCGTTCTATAATTTCAGCTTTGATAATAATTTATTGCTAAAATTTAATGCATATATGAATATTGTGTCGATTTATGCTTTGCGTTTGAGTGCTCGAAATTTGATGTTCGCTTACAAATACGTATCTCTAATACATAAGCTCAAAATACAGATGTCGTTCCAATACATATACATGTAAAATTACGTGCGTATGCAATGAGATTGGCAAATAATCGTAAAAAAAATTATTTATAAGACGCGGTTTAAAGTACATACGGTGTAGTAAAAAAGTGTAGAATTAAATAAGAAATTTAAGAAGGTGCATCGATCGATTTATACAGATCACTTTTTTATGGATCGTTCTGAATCTACATTGTTATTTTTACATATAAATGTAACAAAATGTTCTGAATAATTTTGAAGATATTCATAAGCGATGCCTTAGTTTTTGTAAAATGCATGGTAGAAAATAACTATCATATTTGAATTATCCTTTTTTTAATGGTAAGGAATAATTGACAAATTTTGTGAAGAGCTAATTTTTTAAATTAATTAAAAACTTGGTCATAAATAAAATTGAATAGAATATGAAACAATATATTTCAGCATTGTTATCCCAACCATATATACTTATAATCTAGTCTATGACCTGTAACCTGCAGTTATGTATATCTCGTCACTTATTTTTCACATTGTATCGTCTAAGCTATGATATTTTATTTTATGTAAACATTTTTAATTAGAGATAAGGAGTAATATATTTCCGAAACTATTACATAACAATTACCTTAGTAAAAAAATCTAGCTTTTTAGTTTTTGATATTATATAAGGTCTAAGTTTATATTAAATGATATTTTCAAAATCGTGCCATTTTCCTATTACATGTAATATTTTTAATTTTTCTTTGCTGACTCTTGAACTAGGTATTTTATAATGATTCTATTGACATATAAAAATAATAGTTTATAACACAACTAGGGAAAAAGTTGACTTTTTCAAGCGAGGATGATGATTGAACACGAGGGAATGTCGAGGGCGCCGTAGGCACTCGAGATGGACCAGAGGTTTTTCAAGAAACCCTTACCGCTCGATGAATAGTATGGAACTTTTCGTCTATCACAGTATATCGTCGGCCTGTACGAAGACTGAGACCGCTCAGATCCGGAGTGAAAAAAGGCACAGCACTAATGCTCCGCGAAAACTGGCATGGATTACAATTGCCCCACGAAAACTGACATCGCTCTCGCTCTCCCCGCAAAAACTGACACAGCTCGGACTGTCCCCGCGAAGAACTGAGCTATATCTGTTTTCGCGGGGAACATCCGAATTTTGCCAGTGTTCGTGGTGACAGTCCGAGCTGTGTCACTATTCGTGGCGAGCATCTGAGCTGTGCCAGTTTTCATGGGAAATAGAAAAGTTATCATATCTCGCAGGGAGAGCGTGGGCTGTATCAGTTTTCGTGAGATCATGAGCTGTGCCAGTTTTTGTTCCGAATCTGAGCTGTGTCAGTCTTCTTACATGATACCGATATGATCATGTATATTGCCTAATATATATAATATATATATATCCTTTGCAGATTTAGTAATAAATCATATTTCGAGTATTAATCACTTTTTTCATCACTATTCGTCACTATTTTTATATAAAATAATGTCAAAACAAAAAAATTATGAATTTATACAGATACTAATATGTTTCTATATAAATATTGCTTTTTCAAAGAGAAAACCTTGTAACGGTGTAAATTTTCATTTTCCAAATTTTGGTAAGTTTTTTATAGATTAATAAATTGAGGAGTCATTTATACGGGAATATTAGCAAGAATATTTATTCTTTGGCTTCAACGACCTCACAATTAAATATTTTTAATGCACATAAAATAGTAACCGCCCGTTACAACCTCAAGAAGTGAACTAGTTCTTTTACGTTCAACTTCTTCACACAGTTAGCAGGTGCACGTGGACCCATCGATCACCGCGACCTCCTATAGAAATTCCTTTCTTGCAATCGCTTTAACTCCGGTCCAGCTCGGGCCCAACGTAAGATGCTGGGAATGCGATTACAGGAATCTATTTGAGGAGCGTGACTGATACTAAAACCTGTGGGTTATTGAGTTGGGCGCTATTTGTAACGGGGCGGAGAACGATCGAACTTTGACATATAAATAGAATAAAATGACTCTATCGCTCTACTCGAGTAAAAATTGATTTTTGAATACAGGCTCTGCACTGCATATTCTCACAATGGGGATCTGTATGCCATTTTATTCTATATACTATACTTTCGAGTGATAGAGTCGCATACCATATTTGACATATAAAAGTAAAGCGACGTGCCGGGAATCAATCCCGTGATTATTGACATTGATTTTGAAAACGTATAACAAACAAAACGTATAGCAAATTTATTATGAAGAAAAAGTCAGCTATTCGAACATATTTTTGGGTGAAAGTAATCGTAGAAACAATGAAAACATTCTATTATCGAATCAAAAGTCGAACATTATTTATTTTAGCAATTTATAAACATTTTTATAATTACTAAATTATTTCTAAAAGAAAGAGAACTGAAATGTCTTTTGTTCTCGATAATAGGTATTCGATATTGATTATTATATTTCACAGTCAACCAGGCTTTATTTAAAATAAGATAACCAATCTATAAAATTAATTCTTGTTCAAGTATGCACTGTAAATACAATTATAGTAGTAAAGAAAGTTATAAAATGTAAATACAATTGAATTTACAGTTTATAACTTACTGTACTGCACGTTATATTTGTATTATTGAATTCTACATAATTAAATAACAATTAATGTTACAGATTGATTATCTTATTTTAAATAAAGCCTGGTTGACTATGCAATATAATAATCTATATCGAATACCTATTATTTGTAAGTACGAAAGACACTCTAGTTTTCTATCTTTTAGAAACATTTTAGTAATTATAAAAATATTTATAAATTGATAAAATAAATAACGTTTGACTTTTGATTATATAATATAATGTTTTCATTGTCTCTATGATGACTTACACTCAAAAATATATTCGAATATTTGACTTTCTCTACATAATAAATTTGCTGTTACATTTTTTTAAAATCAGTATCAATAAAATAAGTTTAAAAGTGAATACATATGTATTTATAAATCAAGGGACACGGTAACGCCACGATGGCAAGTATAAGGTACGTCAGTACGTACGTCACCGTCGGGTGCTAGCCAGACCCTATTATACTTCTCATTCGCCTTTTCGAAAATACGAGGTTCGATTTTCTCCGCTTTGATAGCTTTTTTCCTACATATGAGGACTCAAATGAAAGCTTGTGAGAAATCTATTAAAATCACATCAGGTTCATATTTTGTGAAATTGCTTCCATCAAAAGTTATCATGAAGTGAAAGTTTGGAACCCTCGTTTTTTCTCAGTTCACCTCAACGAAAATTGTTCTCCGCGGAGAACAATATATAAATATACATTTAGATGATATGATGTGTATATGTTACGCAGAATATGCGTAGAAGACATTATACTTATACAGGTTGCGCAGATGCATACGCTGTTTCACGAATAAAGCAGTATTTATAAAATAATCAACGTGTTTAGTTAACTTAACAGTTTCCCATTAAATATTATAAACGGTTAGTTAATTTTGTGTAAATGAAGATTACTTTACATTTTGTGTGAATTCAGATTATTTTACAATTATATAAAAACGATTAACACAACTTAATTAGATAAGTATTCAGTTTTATTTCGTTATCTATATCAGTAGAATATAATTAAATTTTTTGTAAAATTATTCTTTGTTTAAATATTTTTATATTTTTTCAGATATTTTCTATTTCCATTGGGAGGTTACACAACTATCAAGTTATATACGAAACGTATTTTTATTCAAAAAAAGTATTTTTATTCAAGAATTTATAATTAGCCTTAGAAGTAATTCATTTTATTTTGATATATTTTTAAATACACCACAGTTATGAAAAAATGATTTACTAGAACACAATCAGATAAGTATTTTGTTTTGTATTATATAAAAATATATTATATACATATAATTTTATGAATTTATTCTTTGTTTTTAAATGTTATCTTTTGTTTTTTCAGATTTTTACAAGTTTCTCATTGAAGGTTATACGCCACACATCATTGGTGAATACTGAAAAAAAAACAAAAAGGTTTCTGTGTGTGAATTTTAAAAAACAAAAAATCTGTAATATTTTCCATTGCTCTCACTGTATTTATTGGCAAATATTTATAACAAAGTAGACATAGCTGGAATATCTATCAAGTTTAAACCAGCAAAAAGGAGGTTCCTCTGACAAAGTGAAATTAGTGAAGTGAAAAAATATTTTGAATCAAGAATTATTTATAAGAAATGACGGAAGAACTCAAACGACAAGAATAATAAATATATCCATGTAATAATGGATCACTAAATATATGATCTTTAACAACTTTTATCCAGTGTAATAAAATTTTATGCTTATAAGTTTCTGTCGTACTATTTATTATGGTTACATATTATAAAATAACAAGATTACAAAAATAATTTAAAAAGTTACAATTACCAGTGTTCATACTGGCTATAGGACAAAGTTTGCTAATTATTAAAATTAAACGCTCAAAATAATCAGGTTTCAAAATTTAAAATCTCAAATCTGGTCCAAGCAACAAATCTCAAAGTTGTTATGGAATCCTTATGACTAATTTTATTAATGAAACATGAGCTCTGTTAAATTTCCAGAGAGTACGAAGGACAAACAACTTTCAGAATATGGATTATAGGGCTATTTTTTCAAGCGAAGTGTACCTGCTGCTATCTAAAAGGTAAAAAGAAAATTTGAGTTTTTAAGCCCATCACTCGAAAGGATATCATGATAAATTTTAAGTTGACGTAATTGGCCAATTTTGAATATTTTAATTTTGAAACTTTTAAATGTTGATATTTTGCGACTGTTCAATGGCATCAATTTAAAATTTATCATGGTATCCTTTCGACTGAAGGACTTGACAACTCAAACGTTCTTTTTTCCTTTTAGATAGCAGACGGTATACTTCCCTTGAAAAAGCAGCCCGCTAATCCATATTCTGGAAGCTGGATGTCCATCGTGCTCTCCGGAAATTAAAAAGAATTAAATTTTTAGGCACGACCGCAACGCGGGAATGCCTTATAGTTTTATCATCGCAAAAATTGTAATCTGCGATAACTCAGCCAATTTTCGACCAATCGGTCTGAAAATGTATGAGAATACAACTCTTCCGTGTACAAAAAAACGTTTTTTTTACTCTCGCGATTACCAGCCAATTGTTCAAATGAGAGCTCTTTATGCTTATTTTACATGTATTTTTAATTAATTATGTTGTAATAAGTTTATCTCAGTCAGATAAGTTCCAATCGATTCAAAATTTTTTTTGTAAGTTCTACTTCTGTTAAGAAGGTGAGAGTATAAAATTGGACTTGATTCCATTCATACAAAAAATATGCGGACATTTTTTAGATTTTCGAAAAACGGTTTTATAGTTATAACTCAAATTCAAAGCATTTTACACAAAAAAGTTAAATGAAAATGTTGTACGCCTCAAAAAGATACAACTTTTTCCTATTGACGTGAAAACTCAAAAATGCTTAGAATTCAAATTAACAAGCCAAAATCGAATTTTACATTAAAATAATTCGTTTGTTATAATAAAAATTTTCAGGTATACGTTTTACATAAAAATATTAAACATAAATATTGTAAATATTTCAAAAATACAATTTTTGACCATAATAATTTTACGTTCAGAATGATTCAATATGTTGAAAACCCTAAAACTGATTTTTTAAAGAAAAATTTCAGTTCGTCTTGATTATCTCTGCAAAATTAAGGAGTTATAACAGGGTTAAAACCTGAAAAAAAAAGAAAAATCTTAGAGCTGTAAAAAATTAACATGTATATGTGCTCCAAAAACTATATTTTCTCTTCAATATATAAGTATTATGCATCACTTTTATGCATTACAAATATGCATTAAGTGAGTATAATCCTTGAAAACAATTAAAGGTGTTTACTTACCAAAAATCATGACCTTCGGAAACGTATTCCGAAGGTTTCTTTAAAATTTCACTACAATTGATCCACTCGTTGCTGAAAAAACCTGCGGAAAGTGGAAAATTATCATTAAAAAACTAAACTGAGTAAGAGGCATTTAAAGTTTATGATGTAAATCATATGAATAAACTCAGTGATAATTACAGAATCTATCTAACATACCTTGATTTGGTTTCGGTATTCAAATATACAGGCAATAATGTATATTTGATGGTGCGCGTATATCATGATGTTTTCATAGTCATATTATACAAATGATTACAGTTATTTGCAATACTTGCATTATTAAATACACTTTAAGTTCTTAGAAAGCATGCAAAATTCCACTCCATACAGTCAATATAATGGTCCTATCTTGCTGTTTTTCACCCGCATACCTAAAATCAACAAATAAACAAAGAAAAAGCTCTTTGCGAATAAATTATTATTACTTATTAGTTTTCAATAGTCATCTGAATAATTGCCGTACTCTGTAGAAGCTGGAAGCTCTTGTATTAAAAGCACCATTGATGAGGTTATACGCACTGGTAGTCGTTACAGCAGTGTCTTACGAGTTGAATGAAAAACAACTGTTTGGCTGCTTCACATAACATTCTACTTTACCGATGAAATAGTAATCTTCGTTCCCGACCCGACGGTGTGGGACGCAACATGTTTGGTGGCGAATTCAAATTTATTGAATGCCTTTACTTTATAGAGTTTTTCAGCAATTCAAGAAATTATATTACATCACGTTTATAAAATGTTAACCATCAAAAGACTTAACGGTGAACCAACAGAAATTCCGATCCCTAGAAAAGTATCGTAGGAGGACTGGGCGAGCGCGAAGCGCGAGCGTCGGTCCTGCCTTCGCGCGTTTCGCTTTGCATTTTGCATGCCTTGCATCGCTTCGCGATGCAAGGCGGCAAACCACTGATATCTGCGGGCCCGAAGGTCGAATGTAGCGCGCTAGTTATTAAGTAAATTAGTCAAAGGGATTCCATAACAACTTTCAGGTTTATCGGTTGGACCAGCTTTGATGTTGATTATTTAAACAGTTAACAATTGCGATGTTTCAAATACATTCTGCCTAAAAAGCTATAAATTTATAATATATTTAACAGATGTTTATGTATTACATTCCTTTTAAAAATAGTGAAATCCGCTCCCTGCCCCTTCCAAAAAAACCTTTTCAAGGTAAAATCAAAGGTAGTGAAGTAATTCTAAAAAAATGGTCTTCAGTTCAATGGGCCCCTAATGCCAAGCTGTTTATGCATAACATACACACATATTTTTTTAATGATAGTTTTCGATTTTCCAAGTTGAAGTATGGAAGATTAATTCTTATCAAAAATTTAAAAATTAATCTTTAGTGTCCATAATGAAAATACCATGTAGAATAAACACTCATAATTTGGCTACATAAGGGTTGGGGAGAGTTTGAAAATGAATATTTAATTTAAACGAAGACTGTTATGTTCCGAGTATTTTGGAGCAATTTCGATTGTTCTCGAATATTAGGGAGTTCAATAGTAGGATATCGGCCACTTTCTTCTAGACTTAGTTTTATTGTCGAAATATGTTAGTCATAATCTACTGAAATTAACCCTAAGTTTTCGACTTCGGACCTGATCGGGAACATCGTTATTATTGCAAAATAAACTTCAAAAAAGCACTTTTTTTCAGTTTTTCGCGAACAATTCTTTTGCGACTCATTTTATGCAAAAAATAGTAGGGATAAAAGTTCTTCAGAATTGAATTTACAATAAGAAATATATGTTCCCGAATACGAAATTAACTTTTTTCATCGTTAAATTGTTAAACAAAAATTTTTTTTTTCGATTTTTGATATTGTCACAGTTTTTCCAAAAAAAAGATTATCGACATCGGATAAGCTTCGAAATATGACATTTAGTATGTACAACGTAATAATCGGTGTCCGATCTCGATATTTTAAAATGGCGTCTTATTGCAAAATTATTTACCCTAAAATTTCAAATTCATTTCAAAATTGCCCATGGAACGATAACCGGATCCAACCACCTTTAATTGACAGCTAATGACGTACTTAATAAACGCTAAAGAACTTTTTAAAAAATTGCAATTTAACAATATGTTTAGCAATAAATATTTTTTATTTTCGCCAATTTTAAAATACCATGAATTTTCATATAAATTTTGTCAAGATCGGACCATTAGGAACCGAGATACGAATTTTTTTCAATCGATGATTATGCCGAAACTACTTGATATTTTTTGTTGAAATATAAATGCTACTATAAATGACGACATTTTATCCGATAGCTCTATATGCCTTAGTTCGTTTAAAACGGCTGACGAGCATCGCGAATTCAGCGCGCGCGACCGCGCAACTCTCCGGCCGTGTGGCGCGGTGGAGGGGGGACCGCTACGCGGCGGCAGACAGGATTCATACACTTTAGTTGTTAATCAATTATCTCGGCAACTAAAGCTGCAATTGAAATAAATTTTTTTTTTATTTAACGTGTTTTTTCCTCAGCTTTAATGCCACGTAAACTAAATTGTCACCAGTGCAATGCGAACACCCGAAATTTTCAGGTTTTTAAAAAAAATCCTTTTTCTGCTATTTAAACAAATTTACACGCATATATCATGCACATACAAACAAGAAAGTAATTATTTGCTCAATATATGCATATGAATGTTGCGCAAATGTTAGCAGAAAAAGGATTTTTTTAAAAAACATGACAATTTCGGGTGTTCGCATTGCATTGATGACTATTTAGTGTACGTACCGTTAAAGCTGAGGATAAATCACGTTAAATCAAAAAAAAATTTATTTCGATTAACAACTAAAGTGTACCAATCCTTGTTACATTCTTGATACATACCCACCACCGCGACTCATCGGAGCAGCGCTCCGATTACATATAAACAGGCGGATACACCGCCGCGCACACACAGTCGACTCCCGGCCTCCGACCGGCACACGCTGCTCCGCTTCCGAGCCATACCCGAAGGACAGTCGGCCTAGGGCCGCCAGCAGAATATAGAGAGTCCAGCTAACCTGCAGTCTATTTATTTTCTCCCTCCCACTGCCGCACCGCGACGCGCGAAGGAGAAGAAGAAGCGGTTCGGCCGAGAGCAGCGAGTCTCTCTCTCAAGGTCGCGCTCGATTACTAAGTCGGCGACAAGCCCCGCTCGCGGTCACTCCTCACGAGCTCGCCGAACTGAGCGGACGACCGGTGACACTCTCCCGGACGTCTCTCAGCCTCCAGCAGCTACACCCGCGGGTCACTGCGCCTAGGAGTGCGCTAGCCCTCAAGGCCACCCGAAACGACCCGGTCGACTTCGTCCCGAGCGTCGGACTAAGGGGCCTTGAGCCTCCTAGCAGCACCTCGAACGCCGTCCTTGAGCGTAGTGGCATTGCAGCGTACGCATGCCCTCTGGCGAGCTCGGCAACGAGACCTCTTCTACACGCCAACGCTCCGAGAGGCAACGGCAGCTTCGCAATCGGCGTAGACGAAGGAAGCGCCTCCAGCGCGTACCGCGGCCTGTAAAACACGAGGCGCCTACGCCCGTGGACCTCGCTCCCCCGGAACATTCGGGCGTTCCGGTGATCATCGTCCGTTGACGACGACGACCTATCGTACTCGCAGACGCTCCGCCGGCCGTGCGAGTACATCGCGAAGCACCCGCCTCTGTATTGGACGAGGAGGCCGACCTCGACGTCCTAAGCCTTCACCCGGATTCCGACGACGCAGTGAAGGACGCCCCCGTAATTCGTGAGATTACGCGACTTTCACTGGTACGAGTGCCGCGCCGAGCACATCTCGCAGAGAGCCCAAAGCGCAGCTCGTCGCCAAGAGGCAGGGGTATCGCCGCATTGCGCGATCCCCGTCGCTTCACAACCGTGCGACGGCAACTCCAGGCTTTGCGCGAGAACCGAGTTGAGGTTAATCGCGTCCGCGCCTACACCGCCGATACAGCTCCTCGCAGCCGCAGTGCGAGTAGAGCGAACGCTGTTAAAGCTCTGCATAAACGGCCACGCTACCGAGAGCCAATTCGCGCGCGTGAGCCTCACATACGATAACCTCTCTCTCACTCGAAGAGGCTAACATCCTGTCCGCCGCCGCGCGGCGATCCCCCCCCCCCCCCCACCGCACCGCACGGCTGGAGAGTCGCGCATCCGCGCGCGCTGAATTCGCGTTGTTTGTGAGCCATTTTAAACGAATTAAGGCATCTAGAGCTATCGGGTAAAATGTCATCATTTAAAGTATCATTTATACAAGCACTGTGCTAAATTTCAACAAAAAATATCAAGTAGTTTCGGCATAATCATCGATTGAAAAAAAAATTCGTATCTCGGTTCCTAATTATCCGATCTTGACAAAATTTATATAAAAATTCATGGTTTTTTATGCACTTTAAGATGCATTTTACCGCGTTTCTCTAACTTTAAAATTGGCGAAAATAAAAAATATTTATTGTTAAAAATATTTTTAAATATTAATTTTTTAAAAAGTTCTTTTTAGCGTTTATTAAGTACATCATAAGCTGTTAATTAAAGGTGGTTGGATCCGGTTATCGTTCCATAGGCAATTTTGAAATGAATTTGAAATTTTAGGGTAAATCATTTTGCAATAAGACACCAGTTTTAAATATCGAGATCGGACACCGATTATTACGTTGTACATACTAGATGTCATATTTCAAAGCTTATCCGATGTCAATAATCTTTTTTTGGAAAAACTGTGACAATATCAAAATTTGAAAAAAAAAAATTTTTGTTTCACAATTTAACGATGAAAAATGTTAATTTCGTATTCGGGAATATATGTTCCTTATTCTAAATTCAATTCTGAAAAACTTTTATCCCTACCTTTTTCGCATAAAATGAGTAGCAAAATAATTATTCGCGAAAAACTGAAAAAAGTGCTTTCTGAAGTTTATTTTGCAATAATAACAATGTTCCTGATCAGGTGCGAAGTCGAAAACTTAGTATTACTTTCAGTAGGTTATGAATAACATATTTCGACAATAAAACTAAGTCTAGAAGAAAGTGGCCGACAAAATTACAGTACTTCCGGACTACTACTCGGCCTTGAAAAATAATATAGGTAAATAACGGATTTTTGTCTAAATTAATATTGATACTTTCACGTCCATACCATTTTTATTAATGTGTATTTTGGATAGTTATGAAGTTTTATTTGATGATTCGGTGGTAGCATGTATTTTTTGTTGTTAGCATAGGTAATGGTTTGTTGAGGACAACAAACGTCTTCAAGGGGGGAGGATGTTATGTTCCGAGTATTCTGGAGTAATTTCGATTGTTCTCGAATATTCGAAATATAGCATGTTGCACGATAGTATATTGCACGTGAGCTGACGTTGTGCTTCCTTAATTTCGATACTCGGCCAAAGGAATGTGTAAATTAAATTAAAAATTAAGTTATACCATTTTGTTTCAACGTTGAAACAAAAGGAAAAATGGTATAACTTAATTTTTACCTTTTTCCCAACACTTGCCTCGGAGAGATCAATAGACTGTTTTATAAAATTCTTCGAATATACATTGTATAGAAAGAGGGCAAGGGACGCGCGGGCGGAGGTTGCAATCTCTGCCATCAGCGTGAATTGTCGTCCGAGGAGGACTGTTGGCGACAATGAACTGAGTAATTAGTCAGTAGCTCTTGAGCCCTGGCCCAGTATAGAACAGAGTAGAAGTTCAGAGTAGTACATAAACTTTCAGTTAGATTATTAGTATAACAGATCAATAGTGAATTTTATATGCGTTACATTAGTTTAGACCATATTTGTTGTGTAAAAAGTTTACATTGGTTTGTGATCATGAACCGTTAAATTGGATGCATACATGGAAAGATCCAGGGCAGAGGTTTATGAGATGGACGTTTAGGTTCACGGGTTATGAATATACTTTTAAATATAAACCAGGTAATTTGAAGAAGAATGCAGATGCTCTTTCGCGGAATTCGCCGGAGATGAGTGAAGAACAAATCAATAAAATTTACCGGGTATTAAAATGATGATAATTGAAGAATAAAACAAGTTTGATGGTGATAAGGCGAAGCGTATTGTGTCATCAGTGAAGTGCAAAATTTTTAATAGGAGTAAAATGCAGTCTGAAGATAAAGAACTGAAAAGATCAAGAGGTAGACCTGTAGGAGCGAAGACTAATAAAATGGCACCAGAATTAGATCATAGTGTAATTGCTAAGAGGACTAGGAATAAGGCTCAGGTAACATCAAAAGTTGCAGAATATATTAAACAGGGAGCTTTACCTAAATCGACAAGATCAGTGAAGAGGTCGCAGAGGGAGAGAGTTTCATCAAAATCAGCGTTATCGAAATCTGAGGATTTGAGAGATAGCGATACTGAAGGTTCGAATGTGTCAATGAAAGTGAACTCATCACGAGGGAGGTTGAACATAACAGCGTTATCGTCGACAGGGATTTATAGTAGTGAAAAAGAAAAACCGCCTTTGAAAGATCCGAGGTACAGTGGGATTAGAATGGAAAAGACAACAGATGTTTCGGATGTAGAAGGTAGTGGTACTGATGAAGGTGAACAAAATAGAACTGTGAAGAATATTGAAGTAGATATGAGTGAAGTTAGTCAGTCTGAGAGTAGAGTGATTACAGAAAGTGATGGTGAACGGAGTGTTTCTATGAGAACAAGCTTGAGTAGGAGAGAGGTGGAAGAAGTGAGAAGGAGATTAGAGGAGAGTATGGCGAGACATCAAGTTGATGAGGTTGAAGTGGAAGGAGAAGATAAGGATTATGATATAGCAATTACACATTTTTCTGAGGATGAAGAGGTGAATTATGAAATGAGGTTTAGGTTGCATGAGTTGAATCCACATTATGGTACTGTTCAAATGGATGAAGTTTTGGGAGAAACAGTTAGAGAATTGATAAATAAAACACAGGAGAAAGTACAGAGGAAATTGGATAATGTAAGAGATTCTTTATCAGATCGGGATACATCGGCAACTAGCATAATAATGATATTTCCACCTAGAGGTAGAATTTCAGAAACAACGAAAATAGGTGATATAAAGCCACAAGCGAAGAGTACACCTGGTAAATTGGGGAGTGTTCGTAGAGGTGTTGGTGTTCTTGCTGATGTGAGAGAGAATGATGAGAATACATATAATATTGAGTATTCAAGACCAGCGGAGGATACGTTACCTGCAATAATGATGCCAGATATGAATGATTTGAATGACTTGAATAAATATGGTAGTGGAGAATTGGATAAAAGGAAGAGAGAATATGATACGATTGAGGAGGAATTAGTGGAATCAGTGAAAGGTAGTAATGTGTTGAGTGTGAGAGATTGTTTAACGTATAAAAGAGATAATATTGTGCATTTTATAAATAGAGATTGTGAAGCGGATACATCAGTGACGAGATTGTTGAATGATATTGGTGCAATAGATTTGTTTAATTTGAAAAAGAAGAAACCTTTTGTGCGTTAAATATTAATAACGCCTTATAAGAAGCATAATATTTTTTCTTTAGTAGTGAAAAAGAAGCAGTTTAATGTGATTAATTTGGAGAATATGAATAAGTGTTTGGATAATCTGAGGAGAATTTTGTATCATCGGCATATTGAGAATTTCAGAATTTCCAGGAAAGGTGATTTGACGGATACTTTGGAGCCTGGATTAATGAGTGAGTTATTGAAGAGGCATTTTTTTTTATTATAGCCTACCCAAGTCCTCTTTATGAGTCTTATACGGCTCTTCCCACTGCCCGATACCATACAATGGTACTGGCCAGTGAGGTTCCCTATAGTCGGGATGCATGTGCACCACATCGGAATGTAGTCCGCAAGCATCTCAACTGGACCTACAGTTTAGCTACACAATGCATCCATAGATTGCGTACAGTGGAATCCGAACCACTGGAGCTTCGACGTTATAAGATACTTAAGTATATACTGTAACGTTTGGTTTTGCTAGCCCCAAGCCATTACGTTTCGGCCTTGTTCCCGAGGAATCTCTCCTCGAATATCCCGGTAGGCGCCAGACACTGTCCTTCAGCGTCAGAGCCTCGTGGCTCCTTTCTACGAGACTCACCCCGGGAACAAGGCGGAGGTGGTATTGCGAGAAGGCTAGTCGTGGGGCGTCATGGTCGCAGGGACGAGGCCGGGCACTGGTAGTAAAGGCACAGTCCGAATTATAGGGACTTTTTGGATCACGCGGCTAGTCTTTCTCTCTCTCCACGCCTCGTCGGCGGCAATTATCAGCGGCGAATTAGTAAGAAGTTGGAGATCGCGAGCGACACCAGAAAAGAGAGAATAAGAAGTCAGATGCACTCTGACCTTAAGTGCGAGTAGTTGAGTCGAGCTATAGGCCGGTACTCATCGCATACGCGTACGAGACGAAGCTTTCTTAAATAAAATTCAAAATAATTCATAAAAACATATACGGTGTGTTCAATTAATAAAACCGAACCGGGCTAGAACTTTAACCGGATAAAGCGTGAAAGTGAACGTGAGTTAGATCTGTGCCGTTTTATGAAAGAGCTGATAGCAAATAAAGCACCTTCGACTAATTTAAGAAGTTGGATTGAAATGGCGCCAAGAAGAAAAACAAGAGCCAACAACAGAGAGAATGGGGCAGAAAATTAGCAAGATCCTGCGGAAATCGAATTCGCGGTGAACAACCCACCACCGTCGAAGAAGGCTAGGACAGTTAGTGGCGGCAGAGATAAAAGAATCAGCGCCAAATCTACAGCCAAAGAAACCAAGAGCGTTGCGAAATTGACAGACGATGCAAAAAAGGTGACGACTGCGAAGATGGCAGTCGCAAACAGGACTGCGACGACAAAAAGAGCCACTGCAGCTGAAAATCAGACGGGACGAAGAACGCCTGTGTTTCCCGTCATCCGCATCATCAGTGATGAAGTGTTACCCCCGACCGGCCCACAGCTTAGAAGCGATCGACAAGAGGTGGACCTGAACTCGGAGGCATCGTCACCGGAGCCTGAGCTTGAAAACGGACAACGGGGAGAACGTGGCCAACGTGCACCACTGCCGTTCAGCGTGATTGGCCTCAGGCCCCATGGTACAGCGTATTTTAACGATTCATTTAATAATGAAGGCAATGACCTCGTAAGTTTGAATGCTAACGCGAATTTGAGCGAGGCCGGTGCGCAAGGTAATAGCAATTGTTTTGGAGGCCCACCAAGGCGCACGTTTACTATTACACGAGGTCGCGAACTCGCAAATGTTAAAAATATGTATGGCGTGAGCGCAAATATAAATGACCAACAGCGTAGGAACCTCAACGTGAGCAACAATCGGGACTTTGCGAATCCGAGCAGAGAAAGTAACTTTACAAATTATCAGAATAGCATTTTTACACGTAACTTTAACAATAATTTTGGCAATAACGATAATGTAAATGAGGGATTTGCAAACGATCCGATGTTGCGCTTGGCGGATGCGATAGAGTCAACGTTGCGTGCTGTGCGTGAAAATACAGTGAACGAAGGAAGTTCGCGGCTTGTCAATAGACTAACATCCGCGAAATCATTACCAGAATTTTCGGGAGACCTGTTAGAATGGGTGTACTTCAAAGAAATGTTCGCACTGACATCCGAGCTCGGTGGTTACACACCCGAGGAAAACGTTGCACGACTCTTTGCAGCTCTTAAAGGAGAGGCGCGTGAGTCTATCCACGCATTATTGGTGACGGGTCCAGACGCGGACGCCGTAATAAACACGCTCGAATTGTTATTCGGAAATAAGCAAGCCGTCGCGCGAAAGATAATCGGTGAATTGAGAGATCTGCCATCGATGCAGGCGGATGAAATTAGTTTAGTTCGCTTCACGACGAAACTGACGAACGCAGTGTCCGCGCTCAAGTCCCTCAAGCTCGCAGGATACTTGCAAAGCGAGGAATTGGTGCAATGCATCGCGAAAAAGATGCCTTCGGCGTTAAAATATGCATATAACGCATGCGCGGTAAGCGGATCGTTGAATAAAAAAGAGAGATTAGAACTTCACTCCGATTACCTGTATAAACAGGCAGAACTCGCGGTAGCTGGCGGAATCTTCGACGCCGAGCCCGAGAAACAAATCGGAACAAATACGTCGCGCAAACAACCAGCTCGTGGAAGGGTGAACAAAGAGATCGCAGCGGTAACGCAAGTCGAGACAGAATCAAAGCCTCTTGATAAAGACTCGAAGAATCACGGTTGCGTTATTTGTAAGCGCGATAACCATAATAGGGCGAACTGTAGAATTTTTATTCGCGAGACTGTTGACAGGCGGCGATACCTTGCGCGAAAAGGAGGACTATGTTATAAATGCCTGGAATCAGGCCACCGACAAACCGATTGTAGTTCACAGAACTGTGGCACGTGCAACCGGCGACATCATATCTTATTGAACGAACCAAAGTTAGCGTCGAAAAATAATAACGGGGAAGGAAAGAAGCCGATCAAGGCTTCCTAAGAGTCAGCGACCACGCAAACCAGCGGCACCTCTAAAGTAGGCGATACAAAGGCCTAACTAGAATTACCCCGCGCGCTTTTAAAAATAAGAGCAGTTGAAGTCTCGGGTCTCACGACAACGATAAAAACTTTCGCTATGCTTGACGACGGATCAACCATCACTCTGATTAATCGAGACTTGACGCGTCGACTAGGAATCAAAGGCGAGAAACTCAATCTACAAATAACGGGCATAAATGAATGAGAGGTAGTATCCGCGAAGTGCGAGAAGGTCACGTTTCGCTTAGCTGGAGATAACGAAGAGCATTGCGTGAAAAACGCAGTTGCGGTACCAGATTTAAGTCTCCCCTCGCAGACGTTGTCTAACGAAGCGGTACGAGAGATCGCCGCAAAGGAAAACATTTTACAACCGTATTCGCAGGCTCAGCCGGAAATTTTGATCGGCCAGGATAATTGGCCACTGCTTACGGTGCGGGAAACTCGCGCGATCGCTGAAACGGGAATCCCGCTTTCATCGACACCATTGGGTTGGATTGTACACGGCGTAACCCGATGCCCTGGCGCGAGTTGTAAGATAAAGACGTGTGCGATCACAGCGGGCGAGGTGCATGATCCCGACGAAAATATCGAAGCGTTGAGAAGAGAATATTTTCAAATCGACAATTTCGGGATTCTGGAAACAACGCGTCCTAGCGCAAAATATCAGAGAGCCCTCCGCATTTTAGAAACTACGACGAAGCGCATCGACAAGGGCTGGGAAATCGGGCTTTTGCAGAAAAAGGACGTTCTGCCTGCTATTCACACGTATAAAACTGCCCTACTACGACTGTTCACGGAAGAGAGAAAGACTGACAAAAGGGAAGACTACGGGCAGCTGTATTACGCGGAGATGCAAAGACATATCGATTTAGGATACGCGCGGAAGGTCCCGGACGACGAAAGAAACGTACGACGATGGTTCGTTTCGCACTTTGGAGTCTTCAACGCGAACAAGCCAAACAACGTATAGTGTTCGACTTAGCAGAGAAAACGGGAAAAGAAAGCCTAAATGATCAACTTGATCAAGGGCCAGACCTACTGCAGCCACTGCCGAGCGTGATGATGAGATTTCGTTTGCACGCGATTGCGGTAAAGGCCGACATCTCGGACATGTACTGCGACGTAGCAAGAATTATTGCTGCGTCGTGGTCATTGTTGCACGGCCAGCTGACTTACTCTCGGCGAGTTGACAGCTCCTGGAGCGGAGCCAGCGCTCGGTGGCGCTCGCAGGAGTTGCCTCTGACCGGCCGCGTGCGGAGCGCAGGATGTGAGCTCCCGAGTCCCACCTGCGCGGCGCGTTGGCGCTCGGGAGGGGGCATGGCAGGAAGCGAGCCGGCGGCCGCGCGCACGCGGTTACATGCATGCGGCGGTGTGTAGAGGGGAGAGCGCGAGTGTGAGCGTGAGCGAGAGAGTGGGAGTCGAGCGTGTGTGAGATAGAGAGAGATAGTGCGCGCTTGAGAGAGAGAGAAGAGATGAATATAGCGACGCGAAGTTGACGGCGTTTGGAGCGCTCAGAGTTGACTTTACGTTAACTCGCGGACGTCATAGAGACGTATAGAGGAATATACGGGCTAGGACTCGATATATGTATCCTATGGTTTACTCGAGGATGATAGAGGATTTTTGAATGTCGCGCGCCTTGAGGATTATCTATAGGTGGAGCCACTGAATGGATATCGACATGATTGATTGATTGATCGATATCCATAAAGGGGGCGCGAATTTGCATATTAAAGGAAATAATAGAGGACGTTAATGGATTTTCTAACCAATGATAAAATTGGATTTAGAAAAGAGGGCGCTGGGGAAAATCACGGATAGAGGAATGAACTAGTGGTGGTCTATTAATGGCCAATAGAGGATTTATTTCAGATAAAGGACCAATTGGAAAATTCGGTGATTAGATCGACGCTTCCGTGAAGAAGGAGGCCGGGTGGGAAAAACGCGGCATCCTTCCTCGGATGAAGCGTCGACCGCGTCACTCTGTCGGCGGACGCCTTGGTGGTAGTCCGCACTCTCACTCCGTCCCTGGCAATTGTACTAGCAAGTCGTTTTTCAGCAGTAATTGTTTTTCTTCGCTCCTCTCTTTCTCTTGGGAAACCATCTTGGAGTTGTGGATTTTGTCGAGGAAGCTTGGGAGAGGGTCTCTCCGTTGGAGAACTAGTGTGGAGGAAAATTGGCGGCAGAGGAATTTTGGTGGAGTAGATCATAGAGGAAATTGGTAATATTTTTAGTACATTTTTGGTGTTGAATAAATATTTGTGGCGGAGAGAGTTTCTATAGAGGATTGAGGCGAGGGTGACGCGTAGAGGAAATTTCGCGTTTCAGGTTTGAACTCGTGACCTCCCTCTTGTTTTTCCAACATAAATTAGAATCAGCGTAGAGGTTTATTTCGCGGCCCTTTTCAGTGTTCCTGACCAGCCCTGGAATTAGTAATTTGGCTGCGTGCCCATGAATTTATGTCGAGTCATTTCAAATCTGTTTGTTAACCGAATAATTGTGTAGAAGGAAACAGAATATATTCGTGATTGTTCTTAAACATATATTGATGTTTTGACATTTTTCAACCTGATTGCCACCACATTTCCCGTTTTCTACCATTGCAGGTTTCCACGAGCCGAGAGATAAGAGTCAGCCGCAAAATTTATAAATACTTTGTAAATAACTGGAATTCCCGTGCGGGCGGGAAAATTCCACGTTACAGTACATGAGAGTAAACGTCATTAAAAAAGATCGCGGGGCACAGAGTTTTTTATGGCGGGGAAAAGATCGGAAAGGCGAGCCCGAGATTTTTGAAATGACGTGCTTGCTATTCGAAGCTAAACCATCGCAGTATAGCGCGATCTACGTAAAAGATAAGAACGCGGATTCATTTGCCGACACGAAACCTGACGCCGTCAAGAGCATAAAACGCGATTGTTACGCAGATGATATTCTAACGAGTCGAAAAACTATCGAAGAGGCCGCGGCATTGGTCAGAGATATAATTGAAATAAACGCATCGGCAAATTTTAAAATGCATGGTTGGAATAGCAATGAAAAGCGCGCCATTGAGTCAGTCGGCGAGGGAGCACGTGAGAAAAGCGCGGCGGAAACACAGCTCTGCGGCCGAGGGGGAGAACGCGTATTAGGGCTTTTTTGGGACACAGTAACGGATACGCTGGACTTCAATGTTGGTATTGAACGAATACCGAAGGACATATTCGAAGGCTCGATAAAACCGACAAAGCCCAGATTCTTAAGAATAATTCTGTCTGTATTCGATCCGCTCGGCTTAATTTTTCCGTTTACGTTAAAGTCTAAAATCTTGATGCAGGAAATATGGCGAAGCGGAATAGGCTAGGACGAACAAATAAGAGACAAAGAGTTTGTCGGTTGGCGCGAATGGTTAAAACATCTGAAAGAAATAAGCACTTACCGCGTTCCAAGGTGCATCACACCGAAGGAAAATTATTCACAGCTCGAACTTCACGCTTTTTGTGACGCAAGCCTCAAGGCCTACTTGGCAGCCGTTTACGCGCGTTTCATATACTCAATGGGGCAAACACATGTGATATTAGTAATGGCGAAGTCGAGAGTCGCGCCGCTGAAGCCGTTATCGATACCGCGTCTCGAGTTGCAGGCCGCGCTACTAGGCGCGAGGCTTATGGTAAGACTCGATGACGGTCATTCGATGGATTAAATCCGAGCCGAGGACGCAACAGGCGTTTATCGCGCACAGATTAGGCGAGATAGGCGAGCTCACCGACAGCTCAGACTGGCGGTGGGTATCTACTGACGAGAATCCAGCGGACTGTGCCACGCGGTGGGCAACGAACAATATTAACACGAACGACCTCTGGTTTACTGGCCCTGATTTTCTTCGAAGCACGGATGAGGCGAAGTGGCCGAAAGAAAAAGCTCTAGCGGAAAGAGATAGAAAGCGTATCGATGGCATGGAAATGCGAAAAGCGTACGTATACGCGATATGTGCGGAAATAGCAGAAATGCCTACGATCGCGAAATTTTTAGGCTGACACGGATTGCTGTAGATAAAACGTGATCGAAGAAATAAACGACATTAAGTTTTTAGAAAATTATTAGTTTCGCGTAATTCAGTAGGATTGTTTTAGCGGCGAGATTGATGCGCTCGGAAGCGGGAAAGCTATTAGCAAAAAGAGCCGAATAGAAAATGTCAAACCGTTTATAGATCCTTCTGGATTGTTGAGAGTCGAAGGACGCGTAACGAAAATACACGGCGAAGAGTTTAAGAATCAACCCATTATACTGTCGGCTGAACACCCAGCGACGAGACTTTTCATAAAACAATATCATCTGAAAATGCGTCACGGAAATAATGAAACTGTTATTAACGAATTGCAACAGCGCTGTTATATTTGCGGCCTGAGGAATACGCTACGATCTATAGTAAGTAAGTGTCTTATTTATAAACTTCGGCGAGGAAAGCCACAGAACCCGATGATGGCTTCGTTACCAGCTGGGCGATTAGCTTATCGCTTGAGACCATTCAGTCATTGCGGAGTGGACTATCTTGGACCGATGTTTATAAAAATTGGTAGGCACAGGGAAAAGCGATGGGGCGTACTCTTTACGTGTTTGATGACGCGACGCGATATGTTTAGAGTTAGCCGCATCATTAACAGCGGGATCCGTGATTTTAGCTATACAGAGATTATCTGCAAGAAGAGGCTGTCCGTCTGTGCTGTACAGCGATAATGGGACAAACTTCCGCGGCGCGTGTAAAGAGTTAAAGGACGGAGTTGATAAAATTGATAAGAAACAACAACATGAATACGCATTACAGAACGGAATGAGATGGATATTCAATCCACCCGACGCGCCTCACATGGGAGGCGCGTGGAAGCGTCTTATCAAATCGGTAAAAATCGCTTTGGACGCGACCTTATAAGGGCAAGCGACTACCGAAGAAATTTTGTACACAGTGTTGACAGAAATCGAACACTCGGTTAATTCTCGTCCGTTAACGCACGTATCGATCGATCCACGTGATGAGGAGGCGTTAACGCCAAATTATTTTTTAATCGGAACATCATCCGGCGAAGTAGAACTCGGAAAATATGATAGGCAGAAGGTTTATTTAAAAAACCAATGGCGTATCGCTCAAGCGTTCGCGGACGCGTTTTGGCAACGTTGGTTGCGAGAGTATGTTCCAACGCTAATCCCCAGGAAAAAGTGGTCACAGCGAGGCTCGCCGCTCACGATAGGCGACATTGTTTTAATCATAGACTTGTAAGCACCACGTAACTCGTGGAGAAAGGGCAAGGTGATAGAGTTGTATCCTGGCGCTGACGGCGAGGTCAGAGTGGCCAAAGTAGACACCGTGAGCGGGCAGTACGTTAGGCCTGTGCGAAAACTGGTACAGCTAATCAGCGAAACTGGAGTACAAAATTAACACCATTTTGTACGAGGGGGAGTATTGTAACAGATGAAAGGACGCTTTTTAATGTAGCGGGCCAGTCGAGAGGAGAAGTGGAGAGAGAGAGAGGAAAGAATGACGACGCTGACGGTACGTAAGAGTATAGTGTAGCAGTGCGAACGGATGTGCGCCGGCTATGTCCCTATTGCGGGGAATCGTGACGACGGTTCCTTAGCATCAGACCATTGGCTAGGAGTAACTTCGGTTACTCCGAGGCCGATTCATCAGATCCCGTCGAGAGTTTAGCTCTGCGCTGGGGACCGCCACGCGTACGACGGCACCGAGAAGGCTAGTCGTGGGGCGTCATGGTCGCAGGGACGAGGCCGGGCACTGGTAGTAAAGGCACAGTCCGAATTATAGGGACTTTTTGGATCGCGCGGGTAGTCTTTCTCTCTCTCCACGCCTCGTCGGCCGCAATTATCAGCGGCGAATTAGTAAGTAAGTGGGGAATCGCGAGCGACACCAGAAGAGAGAGAATAAGAAGTCAGATGCACTCTGACCTTAAGTGCGAGTAGTTGAGTCGAGCTATAGGCCGCTACTCATCGCATACGCTACGAGACGAAGTATACACGACCTGCTTTCTTAAATAAAATACAAAATAATCCATAAAAACATATACGGTGTGATCAATTAAGGGGTTATGACAGTGTTAAAATTTTGAAAATATTAATTTTTTTTTTTATTCACTTTTTTCACAGTTAATAGTCCGTAGAATATGGTCCTGAAAGCTGTTTTTTGCTAAAAAAATTTGCCTTGAAAATATCGACAAAAAACTGATAAATCTGTTTCAAGTAAATTTTTGAAAAATCGTGATTTTTAAATATTTTAATTAGGCCAAACTTGTGAAAAGGATTGTTCTACCACACATTTTACAGAGTTATTTCATGAGAAATCTTACTGAAAATACGACCTAAAAACCGTTTTACAAACCGTTTTTTTCTCTAGAGTTATGAAATTATTTCCGTAAAATAAATAAAATCCGTAAAATTAATTTTTCTATGTGTGATTTTATGTTAATAAACTCAATGCGTTAAAGTAAAGGCATTCAACAAATTTGAATTTTCCACTGGAACAGGTTGTACCTCACAGCGTCCGGTCGAGAATGAAGATTACTGTTTGATCGGTATAGTAGAATTTTCTGTAAAGCAGCAGAAAGCAGCCAAACAGCTGTTTTTCATCCAAGACACTAGATCAGTGCAGTTAGTCTGCTAGCTGCTGTAACAATGCTTACAACCTTAGTGGTGTTGTAAAAGTGCAAGAGCTTCTACAGAATACAAAAATTATTCAGATAAGTATTGAAAACTAATAAGTTATAATTTATCCGTAAAGAACTTTTTCTTTGTTTCTTTATTTTTTGCTTTTAGGTGTACGGGTCCAAGACAGCAAGATGGGCCTATTATTCTGACTAACTGGTATATTATTTTGTATACTTTCTAACAACTTGAAATGTTTTTGATAATGGTTAGTACTGCACAGAATTGCAATCAGTAGTATAACTTGATTATGAATAGGTAACGATAACTTTTATTTTATTTTCAGCTTCTATATACTACTATCACACAGCATGATGTACGCGTACCACCAAGTATGCTTTATTGCATGTATATTTGAGTACCAAAAGCAAATCAAGGTATGCCACATAGTTTCTGTAAGTATAGCTGACTTCATTTGTACGATTTACATTATAAACTTTAAATGCCTTTTACTCAAATTTAGTTTTTTCATGCTTTTCATGTACTTGCCGCAGCTTTCTGAAGGAACCGTAACATCAATCCGGATGAACTAAAGTGTAAAACCTTCCTAATGAGTACGGTCACAAACTGAGTGGAGCAGAATTGGCAAAAATAAGTTCAAAGTGAATGTTACGTATGTTTACATATGTAACATTCACTATAATTATTAATATTGTCAATATATGTTTAATTAATTATATTAATTTTGTGTTTTTCAGGAATCTGTTCCACTTAGTCTGAGACCAGACTCATAAGGAAGATTTGGCACTTTGATTCATTAGAATTGATGGTACGGTTCCATCAGAACCATGCGGCAAGCAAACAAAAGTGATGAAAATCATGATTTTTGGTAAGCAATTCCTTTAATTGTTTTTAAATGTTACAATCACTTTTTGCATATTATTTATGCATAAAAGTGATGTATAATACTTGTATTTGAAAGCAAAAATATAGTTTTTAGAGCACCTGTATATCTATTAATTTTTTACAACACTAACAATTTTTCGTTTTTTTCAGGTTTTAACACTGTCATAACCCCTTAATAAAACCTACTCATAAACAAACATTGAACTTTATCCGCAACAAACTGTATTGATTGTTGGGATGAAATGAGGGGTGAGATTTCCATATTTGAGACAAAAGACCAATAAGACATGTTATGACCATGAGTATAGTGTGGTGAGGAGAAAAAAGAGAAATCGGTCGGGGAAAGTTGATTCTACTAATGTTTGTGAGACTGAGAGAGTTGGTATAGAAAATAATGAAATTGTTATTGACCCAATTAATAGTACAATGAATGATTCACATGAAGTTAGCATTGATAAAGGTGTTGTTGTTTTGAGACCCAAATGAATTTTTATGAGATGATATTTTCATCTGTTGTAAATAGACCAGTTTGACCCATGTGTTTGTCTTTGTTTTTTTTTGTTTTTTTGTTTTTTTGTATTTTATTTTTGTATATGTATATTACAGGAAGGTAAAGATGTCGTATCGCAGAGATTTGGAGATGTTACATCGTAGATCGGTAGTATTTTACTTTAAAGGACATGCATCATTAACCCAGATGATGGAGATGATACCGCAAATTCCGTTACCGGAGGCAGTTTATTTCAAGCGTGTGATGAAAATCAAGAATATGAAGTATGATAATAAAGTTATAGTGAGATATGATAATGAAGCAGCTGCGAACATTGTGCAGAGGAAGAAACAAGCTCAGTTTTATAATAATATCGGACCATATGATTTGTAGTTTTATGACAAGAATAATATCAGTAATGAATTTTCATTGACTAAAATTACGAATGAAACAGCTAGGAATTATGAGAGGAATCTGTTAACCAAGAAAAACAAGAATTTTAGACCAAGATTGAATGTGTTAGATCAATCAGTTAGGGAGCCGAAAGTGAGATCGGAGGTACATGCTATTAAGAAGGACAAACCTGTGAAGAAGGGTAATAGATTGTTTTGTTTATTGCCGTGGGAAGGAACAGATGCAGAGAAGGATGAGGTGTTCTTTAAACAGTTTATGCAGTTTGGGAGTGTTAATTATTATGGGACTGTGCGTGATAAGCAAGGAAGATTGTGCTTTGGTTTTATACAATATTTTGCGGAGGCTGATGCTGAACGGGCAATGCAGAAATGTAATCCTGTTTATAGACCAACTATTGCTGCGTTCAAAAAAGATCCGAAGAATAAGTTTCCTGTGGGAACGAAGAAGTTTCATGATTTGTGTGGACAGGAGATTGATGTACATCTGTTTGTGTTACATGAGGATACATGTTGGAAGGTGTTACAGTGTAAGAAGAAGATGGAGAAAGTGGAGTTTTTGGAGAAAAACAAGGGAGTTCAAGATCTCAGAGATGTTATTGTGTTACGGAAACAATTTAGGAGTGAGGATGAGAAAGATGGAGAAATCGAAGTGTCGGAGGAAAACGGAATGACATCGTCGGAGCCAGGACCCTCTGGATTGCAGAGTAAAAGTAATGATGATGACGACCATTTGATGATTTGTACAATGGAAGAGGATGAGTTTTTGGAGTCAGATGATGATAGAGAATCCATTGTTTTTAAGAAAATTGCTGTTGTTTCCGATAATAAAGTTTCTATATGTTAATTGACCCATTTGTTTTTGTTTTTGACCATTGAATTTTGTATGGTTTTGACCTCATACAGTATTCTTATTTGGTTTTGTTTTATATAGTTTGTATGAGTTTGGAACCGTTGAGATTTAAGACCATAAGATAGATAGATATTGATATAGGATTTAATATAAGTTTGACCCTTATATTTTATCGGAAATAGACCCTTCTTGATTATGATAGAATAAGATAGAAGTTAATGCACGTGGATTGAGTTATGGAGTTTTGAATAACAAAATTTAATTGTTTATATTTTGATTGTTTTCAGATGAATCACGTATTGAGTTTGCACTCTTTGGAGTTAATTTCTACCTTTACCATAAAGGTAGTTTTTATTGGGCCAAAGAAAAGGGTAGAAAAGATCTTCAAGACTTTTGGTGGTTGTACTATTGAATTTGGGCGTCGCATGCTATCGCAGCGCGTTCGCAGCGCGACTGAAAATATATCAGCGAGAATGGACCTGCAATTGAATAATTATGCTGGCAACAAGGTCATTGATTGGACCACTAACGTGGAGATTTATTTAATCAAGCGTCACGTTAATGACATGTTGGAGGTCCAATATGAGGGGCAACGTAGAAATGTTGAGGATATTTTTAAAGGTAATGGAGAGTGCAATATTGCACATTCTGATAGGACCATCATGGCAGCAGGAAGGACCAAGTCCATAGTTCATATGAAGTTTGATCGGTTGAGCCATGCTGATGAGGCGATGAGAATCAACGCATCTCAACCGGCAATAACTATCATGACTAAGGAGAAAATGGATCGGCAATTGGAAGCAATAGCGAGTTTGAGCCGCTTTTGATCTCAAAGTGATGGACCAGTGGTGAGTCGGAGGGAGTTGGAGAGATCGACTGGTGGAGTGCGTCGTACTTCACAGGGTTTGCTTCCAACTCTGCGGAGGATAAGCACTCAACCTGGACTAAGGGAGTCACGATTGATGCTCTCTCCGTCTCAGAGACCGATGCCTGCGCCGCGGTTAGTGACTGATCCATTAGATGATACGCAATATCTGAGGTTCTCAGTTATGTTATGGCCCAAACAGATCAACGAAGAATTGATCAAGGAGTGTGCCAAGTATGGGCCATTGGACTTCATAACATTTATGGACACGTCCAATGTTAATATGGAGACATGGAGGCATCAAGCCTTTGTGCAGTACTTTTATAGGAACCAAGCAGCGCACGCTATCGATCACTGCAGTGCTGGGTACAACCCTAAATGGGAGCCGCGACGTCATCTACCGCGTGCTGGGCCATTAAGGAAGCAGCATAAGGCATGCGGAATGATGTACGATGTGCGCAATGAGAAGGACCATTTTGTAGTGTGCGAGATCCAGAATCCGTTGGTGTTGCGGCAACATAAGCCTTGTGGTGCATGGGTGCGCAACAAACATAGAGATGAGCACATGAAGGAGTGTAGTGTGCAAGTACCTGTAGCTATGTTGATAGATGTAGAGGAGGAGAAGAAATTGGCCCAAGCCTTGAACCAAAAGAATTTCATTGACCAAGATTTAGGTTCAGAAGCAGGCGACTTGGCTTAGCCATTATTCAATCAATTGCTCCGAGAGATATCAGATGCTCACGAATTCAGTCCTTGGAAAGTATGCAAGATGAGGCGGCTGCTTTGCCTGAATCATCAACTGGAGAGACTCAGAGAGTCTGGAAGGCTGATGAAAGGGACACAGAGAACAATTGGGAACTGGAGTCCACTATTAGCTTTTAGTGGACTAAATTACGTTTTTTTTTTCTTATGACCTTCAAATTTTTTTTTATGGGTCACATAATATAATTTGTTTTATGGACCAAAACTATGTATATTTTTTTAATAAAGATATTTTTGTACTTTTTTTTATGACTAGTAAAGAATTGTTTGACCCAATTTATTTTGACCCATTATAGTTATTAATCGATAATTATTGGACTTACATTTATTTGACCCTATCATATCAGACTTAAATGCATGCAGTATACTGTATCTTCGGTTGGTTTGGCGTATCGACGAGCAGAAGAAGAGGATGACCATAGTATTAAATTGACTAACATAAATGACGTTATTATGTATTGATAGTATAAACATTTGGATAGGTATTGTAGGTAGGTAAAGATTGCAACGGGTCAAGTACGTCGCATAGCGATGTACGTTCCCACGGCTGAGACGGCCGTGTTTATTTACGTGGTATAGACGTACGTATAGGGTCCGCGTCGCACAGCGCGAGCAAGCGAACGTTCGCGGAAACACATACACACCACGCGCCGATCGCCCGTGACGTCACAGGCGATTCCGTTTCCCCACGGGAGAGACTCACTTTAACACGAATAGTGTTCGTGTATGTACACTCAGGGTTATATGTGTACGTTTTCCTCACGCAGCCAGTAACCATGTAAGCATGTCACTGCGCCGCGGTTTCTTCCCCTTTTTCGGCGGTTTCAGCGGTTTCGGCGGTTGATCGCGAGGAGCTCAGACGAGCGCGTCGGAGAATCATTCTCTCCTCGGACGTCAATAGCGTGTCGAAGTAAACAATTCGATACTAGCGTTTCTTGGATTTTGCGATCGACCTCAGTGCATTTATCGGCGCCGGTTATTTAGCATTTCGCTCACGCATCTTCTTGATTTGCTCGCGTCATGATTCTTAGTATCTGTACTGCACTGATGTCCCGCGTAAATTAAATCAATGCTTTCCATCGCGTTTAAACAAGGTGTATCACAGCTAGTGTGATAGATCACGTCAGATGGAGGTAAATGGGAAGTACCCATTTTAGCCACAGTGCCCCCGAGATCGGCCAGCAACGCCAAGCGTTGATCTCGGGCATCCTGAACGTACCGCGTAGCCACTAGGTCGCGACGTAAAAACAAATCCATGAATTAAATACTTGTAACCCTCTAGGGCGTATGCCAAACAATTTTGCTTTTCTTAGTCCCCGGGGTCAATGTCACGACCCGGCAACTCGGCCTTTGGTCGCTTAAATTCTCTTTATGCTTATTGACACACGTTTCGCAATTAAACAAGCCAGTAGGGCGAAACCAGTGTACCGAATAAACAAATTATTAAAACAATTCTACTTCTCATGATTATATCTCGCATGCAGCATGTCACTTACCGCCTTGTGAGGGACTAGTAAGTTTTCTTTATGTTATATCCACCCACTATTAATCTACCTAAGCTACCCCTTGCTACCTAAACTGCCTTATCCTCTTGCATTGGCTGGCTCGATTGTTATGGTCGCCCATGAATACTATGTTGAACTGAAGAAGCGACAACGTATCCGATCTTCCTATAATATCCCAGTATAGCCACATTTTCCCACGTTCATTAACTACCCATTATTATTATTTTCCGTACCAGCTAGCGGCAGTCGCAGATGTTCCCTAGGAGAATCCCTTATCATTTCAGGTTATTATTTGCAGTACGTCGAGCTTTCCAGCCGAGGGTGAACCAGAGCTGCACCTTGCGCATATTATTATTTTCAGCAATTTATTATTATTTGGGTGATTTATTGAATAAATCCTGACTGTGTGCGAATGCACTTTACTCGTCGTCTTCTCATTTATACATGCACCCAATCACCTTACAGCGGAGTCATACCTCGGGGTTCAAACTACACCTCTCTCTGCCGGGAGTAAATAAATAAATTCATTTCATATTTATGTTTGTTCCTTTCACACATGTGATTCTTAAGGAGTTACGCGGCGTGTGAGTATTGCGAGGCTCACGGACTCCTGTAAATTCAATTGACCGTCACGAGCAGAGGAGAGATACTTGTGTTTAAATAAGAACCTCGGAATGGTACCCCTGGTGGGACCCCGAGTATCAAGTGTGATGCTGTAAGACTTTCAGCTCAAGCTGAAAGAGGTGGAAGGGATTGTGTGCATAAGTGAGTGTACTAGCATAATTCTCCTTGCAATTTTATTATCCGTAATTGACGCAAGCGTCAACTTTGATTATTCGATTATTATGTTCAATAAGGGTGACGGTATGCTTAATCCTAGGCAATCAACTAGTGAGGAAAACCCCACTACTCCCCAAAACACACATACCACGACGTCAACCGGCGAATATACGCCGAGGTCTTTCTTTAATCGATATCGCGATAGCCTGGGGAGGGAAAACGATTTACCCATTGGCCCAACCTCAAATTCAGATACGACTCCGAGAGACGCGAATGCGTGGCATCATCAAGAGGCGCGGTAGCGCCACGATGGCAAGTATAAGGTACGACAGTCCGTACGCCGCCGTCGGGCGCAAGCCAGACGACCCTTATATACTTTAAACTTGCCCTGTTGGAACCTTGGCGTTCGATTTTCTTCGCACTAAGAGCATTGTATCGTACATATTAGCACCTATATGAAAGTCGTCGACAAAACTTACAAAATCACATCAGGGTCATATTTTGCATAATAGCGTCTATCAAAAGTTATTGTAAAGTGAAAGTTCGGGCTGGTCAATTCTTCTCGAGAGGGAACACTGAACAATTAATATAATTCCGGTTACGTCAGTACTACGTACTTCCGTATTATATAGATCATCATGCATCATATAGATATACTTATACATGCTGCGCAAATGCAGACGATCTTTCACGATCAAACAGTGTTTACATACAATCATAAAATAATCAACGTGTTTAATTAACAGTTTCTCATTAAATGTTATAAAAAGTAGTACTAAGTATTTAACCCAATTAGATATTTTAATTATCACAGTAAAATATAATTAAGTCGATAAGTCGAGTATGTATTAAGGGGATCAAGAACGTTCAAAAAGCAGTGATTTAGTATATTCGAAACCACTCCGAGGCTATTGTTACGATCGCTGTGAAAATTTGGGAAATAATTCATAAAGACGTAAAATTTACGGCATGACTGCAACATTTAAAAAATTTTGAAAAAATATTAAAAAATAAGTCCCGCTTTCCTCCGCTAGGCGATAAAAAGCGCTGCATTCGTACCATGCATCCGAGAAAATGCATTATAAAAGTTATTTGACGAAAAGAACGCATAAAAACCGAGTTTACCAGTAAACTAATTTATATAAGGTACATAATAGTCACAAAAATATTAAGTTTTCGAGCGGAATCAAAGAGTAAAACCGAATCTTCGTGTAGCAAATAAACTCTTCCGCTTTTACCTTTCGGAGGGGTAAGAAGAGGGTAAGAAAGAGGAAAAATGTTATTTCTTTCACAGGCAACAGAAGGCGCAGAATTTCATTTCTCAAGTCTTCCCGTAAGATCGGTAATGCTCGAACAGCACGAGTGACCGGCCCGAGCAAGAATTTTTTCGCCATAGATTTTCATGCCAAATTTTTTCTACCCACACTTTCAGCATCGTGCATTTCACCGGGGATAAGTGTACATAGCCACTCGCTGCAAGCTGTACTACGCTCTTAGTAAAAGGTAGCGGCAACTTGGTATACGTGTTTACCACCTGGTACCGAACGCTTAGACCGCGCGACAGTTTATACTACTTGACCTGTGGGTAGGCCGGGGTCGCAGGCCATAGTGTCCCTTTTATGACGGTTGATTTAGATGGTTGAAATTAAATTCGAATTTGAATAAATAAGTTGGCTAACAAAAAAATTTAATAGATGTAAACAATTTATAAAACTAGAAAAGGCTAACCGAATTTGAATGACAAAAATCGACTGGTAATTACTTGATAAAGTGAGTGCTCAGATTTTCATGATTACACTAACAAAGTTTTGTTTTTCAATTTTTCAATATTATGAATTTTTGTATAAAATATTATTCGTTTTTAAAATTTACTAATAATAACAAAACTTGAATCATAAAAATCAGATGATTTCACATTAATTAATTTAGGCCAAGCGCCCTAGCTTTTTTGTGGACATAAAAGTAGCCCGGCAACGGATACCACGATGATATAGAGAAAGGGAAGCCCATATACTTTTGGACACGAAATCTGTGCGGGAACGTTGTTTATTATTAATAATAAGATGCAAAAAAGCATTTTTTTTTGGTTTTTTGCTTTTAACTCGTAAAATAAGAGATTAACGTAAAAAAGTAAAGAGAGAAAAGTTGTAGCTGATTAAATTGCGAAAAAATTCATATATTGAGCGTCTCTATCCGATGAATGGACATGGAGGAAACCTCGGAAAACCGTGGAAAACACCGCAAAATCGACGTTTTTTTAAAAATTGAAAACTCAGCCATTTTTTAACTTTTAAGGCTAAAATTTGAAATAAAGGAAAGGCTTTATACCTACTTTCATGTCCCCAAAATCTGGAGTGATTTGAACTAGAAAATGTATTTTTTTAGATTTGCGAAAAAAGGGTTTTGAACAGATGAAAAACGAACTGAAACGTGAGCGAAAACGGCCGAGCGCGCGGCGTTGTAGCGCGCTTGTATCAAGGGGCGCGGTAGCGCCACGATGGCAAGTATAAGGTACGTCAGTACGTACGCCGCCGTCGGGCGCAAGCCAGACCCTATATATACTTTAAATTAGCCCTGTTGAAAACTCGACATACAGTTATCTTCGCATTAACAGCTTTGTTTGTTGCATATGAGCACCCAGATGAAAGCTTGCGACAAAACTAACAAAATGACATCGGGGTCATATTTTGTGAAATTGCTTCTATCAAAAGTTATTGCGAAGTGAAAGTTCGGGATCACGAATTCTCTTATACGAAAATTCTTCTCCCGGAGAAATTGTTCTCCGCGGAAGTACGTCATCGTGACGTCAGTCTACGTATACTATTGTATGTTATGTATATATGTGTGTATGTACAGTTTATATATGTGTGCAGACGAGACGAGCAGACGTATCTATATTATTTTACAATACAATAACACATGCAGTGTTAATAATATATAAATAAATAAGTACTTTCTTTCTTTCTTTCTTAATAAATATACGATTATGATGATACAATAATAATCTAGTGAAGTGATATTATTTTCAAAAAAATCTGCAAATATGTAAAAGTGTGTTTGAAGAAAAATGTCAGATTTTAAAATTGTCAGATATAATTAAGACGTCTCACAAACATGACTAATAAGCTAAAATTAGATAAGTATTTAGTTTTTAGTTTTTTATAAACATACAATATAATGAAAGATTTTTTGAACTGATTCTTTGTTAAAATGTTCTCTTTTATTTTTCAGGTTGGAATGCATACGACTACCATATTATAGGAAATACATAAGAGATTATAGAAAAGAATTTTCTTGTGATGTGACAAGTTAGTGTAGTGTTAAGAATGTGTCTACGAAAGTTTCTACGGTTGTTGACATAGCTATTCAATATTATTAAATTTTTTCTGTTGTTTCGTGAGAGGTTACAACTCTCAGGCTGTATAAGTATATTGAAAGGAATCCGTGTGACAAGCTAGTGAAAGTGTTGTATTTTCATCGCTGAAGTATCGAAGAAAGTTTCTACAAAATTTGCAGTCCATCTGGTCATTACAAATTATCAAGTTCTTTGGACTTCTAGAAGAATAGCTGTCATAAGTGCAAGTATCTTGCAAGTATAAATAATATACACAAGTTTTCAGATTTTATACTGTATATTTTTTAAAAATTATACATTAATTCTGTGGATTCACTCCTTGTGGAGGATCCTCTCCTTCTGGAGCATCTTCTCCGTGAAACACTTCTTGTGTTCTTTGCTTGGCCAGGTCCGAGCGTGTCTCTTCTACATTGGACCTGGCCATAAAATTTATGAATTCAGCTAAATTCTTCAGGTTTTGCTGGTAGGGATTCAGCCTCCTTCAATTGTATGTTGCAAAAGTTGCAAAAGTGTTATAGGGTTATAGGTTTTATTTTTTATAGATATTCAATATAAATAAAGAATTTGTGAACTGATTCTTTGTTTAAATATTCTCTGTTATTTTTCAGATTATGAGGTTATGAAGCTGTCAGTTTATATATAAAAGAAGTAATTGTGCCAAGAGAATTTTTATTCAAGAAGGTCTGATATTGAGATCTGCAGCATTGTGAAAAAAGTATATTTTCTTTAGTTTATATCTGTCTAGCAGAAGTGTAAGTTTTTTATTATTATATTCAATCTTCCACGCAAGAAAGTTTCTACAATTGTAGAAGTGCTTATGAACAATTATTAAATTTTCCTATCGTCTCCTGGGAGATAGACTCTCAAACTATACGTCGAAAGGGATCCTTACAAATAGCTAGTGTGTTTTATTTTCTTGGTTCAAGAATCGAAGAAAGTTTCAACATAGAGAATATTTAGTAAAAGGAAAAAATTGTCTTGTATTGTGAGAAGCTAGTGAAGTGTCAAGAATATGCATCGCTCATGCATGAAAGTTTCTAAGTTATTTAAGTGTATATGAATAATTCATAACTTTTCCTATCGTCTCCTGGGAGGTAGACTCTCAGGCTGTATGTCGAAAGGGATCCTGATCAGAAGCTAGTAAAAGTGTTGTATTTTCATCGTTCAAGAATCAAAGAAAATTTATACAGAATTTCCTGTTTATATAATTTTCTTGTGATGTGACAAGTTGGTTGAGTGTTACGATTATATTCAATCTTCCACGCAAGAAAGTTTCTACAATTGTGGAAGTGCTTATGTTAACTTTTCCTATAGTCTCCTGGGAGATAGACTCTGAGGCTGTACGTCGAAAAGAATTCTTATAAATAGATAGTAAAAGTGTTTTATTTTCTTAGTTCAGAGAATATTCAGTTTATATAAGGAAAAAATTATTTTCTATTGTGAGAAGCTAGTGAAGTGTCAAGAATATGCATCGCTCATGCATGAAAGTTTCTAAGTTGTTTAAGTGTATATGAATAGTTCATAACTTTTCCTATCGTCTCCTGGGAGGTAGACTCTCAGGCTGTTCGTCGAAAGGGATTCTTATGAATAGCTAGTGAAAGTGTTTTATTTTGTTGGATTTTAGAGATTATTCAGTTCATATAATAGAGAATATTCTTGCTTGATGCAACAGTAATGTTTTATACAATAATCAGCATGTGTATATTATATACTTACTCCATCGATTTCATGGCTTTAGGGTCTTAACTGTCAGGTGCATAACTATAAAAATCAAAACTATAAGTTCTTAGATAAACTCAATTGTATTGTTTTAGCATGTTAAAACAAGCTTTTATAGCTATAACAGATTTTAAATCAGGCGAAGACCGAAATATTCAAAATGTAGCTTACTTATTTCAATTATATTCTTCGCTCTCATTTCTATATGTAGTCATTATTATAGTAGTGATTAAAATCTATGGATATTTTACATACATTTTTTAGTACCTTAATACAGTAGTTATTATATATAAGCTCTGGTCTTTGTAAACATGTATTTTTTGCAGATATTTATTCCATTTTTAATGGGACCAAATGGAAGTTGATATTATATATATATTTTATACTTTCTTTGATATTATGGTTTAGCAGTAAATTCAGTATATATAAATTTTATGGCTGTGATGAATAAATATTTAACGATGAAAGTAAATTAGGTTATCAGCTATAATACAGAGTGTAAATAATAATAGAAAACATTGAACGTAATTCAACACAGTGTACCAAGATAAAAGACGTTGAAAGATTCACAGTTCGCACTTCCAACGCCTTTTTCACATACCCCAAACTCAATATAAATAGTTTAACGTACCACAGAGTAGTTTAGCATAGGAGTCTGTCAAATAACAAAACAAGCAAATAGTTAACTTAATAGACAGGCACCCCAAAAGCATTATTAATATCCCATATTGGACCCACAAATAAAACTTTCAAACTATAATTTAAAAAAATTAAAGCAACGCACTTGCACGAAGCATTGAGTTCATAAGTATTCCTCTATTCATGCACAAACAAAACTTGGTCGGCAAAAGTCATTATCAATTCCATAGGCAATAAAACAAATAATTAAGCCAACATACAAACTAAACTCAATGTGCACAATTATTGAGACCCACTATTTACACATCAAAACTTAGTCAAACCCAGGAAGAGCAATCTGAATGAGACGGCCTTTGCTCCAAAAGACAAACTCAATCAGATAGGTCTGACATAAACATACACCAATAAGTCCATTCAAATCCAGGGAAACAGAGCCAAACAACACAAAAAACACTTTAACATAAATTAAATTATTATATGAATTATCATATATATTATGTGAATTATATTATCATGTGAATTACTATTAAATTATTATGTGTAGGAAAAAAAGTGAAAATAACTATACCATTTTTTGCTTGTTCTCGACAAATCACACTTGAGATCCACAAATTCACACAATAATTATAATTATTAAAATAAACTAATATTTTGAAACTTTTATCCATGCTTGAAGATAAATTTTGTTTTTTTATGTACAATTACGTTTACTAAATTCGTCTAACTTTAAAAGAACAATAGTTACTGAGGAAACTCTAATTTTAAGTTATCGACACATAGCTTCGAGATTTTTGAAACGGTCTTGATCCCCTTAATACTATAGATTTATTACATAAATCCATAACAAATTCAGCAACATCCTGTTGAACTGAATGACTATATTTGCTATGGGTAGCTGTTCCCAGAGCCTGTATATTAATTCTATGATTTTCACTGTAATTTTTAAATAAGAGGTGTCTTCCACTTCAATACAAAGTGGTGATAAATTGTGATCTGATAGGTCCACAGTGCAATATATTTTGCACCGATGCATTTGCATAACATGATACCTTATCATTATTCGGTAATATGTAACAATGTAACAATACTGCTGAATAAAGCAATTGACAAACTCACGGAAGCGTCGTCTCGGCCGCCGAATTTCCCAATTGGTCCTCTATCTGAAAGAAATTTTCTATTAGTCCATCCAGTGGCTCCACCTAAGGATAAACTGTTGAGCGCACAGCATTCAAAAATCCTCTATCCTAATATACAAATCACTGTAGATGAACCTTTAATGCCAACTAGTACCTATAAGAAAGAAACCACTATATCAGTACTGTACAGTTCACCTGTACCGTACATCCCAATCACTCTTTCTCTCTCGCACTCACGCGCTCGACCGAGCGCTCGTTCTTTCCTTCTCTTATTCACTCTCTCGGCCGAGTGATCGTTCCCTCTCTCTCACACACTCAGGCGCTCGATTTCTCTCGTACGCCGCCCGCCTCGCCAATTCCTTCTCTCGCTCACTCATACTCTCTCTCGCACCCTTTCGAACACGTATCTCATGCATGTGACTTCGTGCGCTTGTTGTTGACTTCCTTCCTGCCGCGCTCTCTCCCGAACGCCGGCAGATCGCGCAGGTGCAACTCGATACGTCACATCCTGCGCTCCGCACGCGGTCGGTCAGAGGCACCTCCTACGAGCGCCACAGAGCACTGGCTCCGCTCCAGGACCTGTCATCTGGCTTCGAGCGAGTCAGCTGCCGTGTAACAGCATCCACGACGCAGCAACAATTATTGCTACGTTGCACACGTTTATATAAAAACATAATTTGCGCTACTAACATTGTGGACCAGAATAAAGTTTAAAGTTTTATCGTTAAAAAAACATGAACCGCAGTTTGAATGATATTCAAAGAAGTGTTAATAGTCCGGGAGTCCTAGGATTTTACCAGGAAGTTCGTGCAAGAGTTTATTTTATAGCTGAAATATGTTGGTAGCCACTTACTGAAAATAGCCCTAAAGTCTCGACTTCGGACCCGATCGGGAACATTGTTATTATTGCAAATTAAGTTACCAAAATGCATTTTTTTCCGTTTTTCTTGATTAACTTTTTTGTTACTCAATTTACGCAAAAACAGGTAGGGGCAAAAGTTGATCAGCATTGAATTTTCTATAAGACACATATATTCCGAAATGCAAAATTAATGTTTTTCCCGGCATAAATTGTTAAATAAAAAACATTTTTTTTCAATTTGCACATTGCCATGGTTTTTGTGAAATATGATCTTTATTTATCGGATTAGCCCTCAAAGATGACATTTAGTACAGACAATGTAAAAATTGAAGCCCGATCTCGATATCTTAAAATGGCATCTTGTTGCAAAATTATTTAGCCGAAAAGTTCAAATTGATGTCCAATTGGATCTAGGAACGATAATTGAATCAAACTGTGTTTAATCGACAGCTTACAACGTAATTAACAAACGGTAAAAATAAATTTTCTTAATATTAATATTCAGCAACATTTCTAATAAAAAATTTTTTTTATTTCGGTCAATTTTGGAGTGAGAGAATCGCGGCAAAATGCATCTTGAATTACATAAAAAACCATGAATTTTTATATAAATTTTGTTAAGATCCGACCAATAGGAGCCGAGATACAAAAATTTTTTCAATCGACGATTACGCTGAAACTTCATATTTCTGCAATTTGATCATCTCGGTATCCAAAGCTACTATTGCAATACATTTTTTTTTCGTTTAACGTGTTTTTTTCTCAGCTTTAACGTCATACTAATTAAGTTATTATAGGCACAACACAAATACCGCAAATTAGCAATTCTTCTGAAAAAGAATCTTTTTTGACTACATACACAACCTTTAATGGCATATATTACGCTACCCAACCTTTATATGATAAATTTAAATATTTTTGTGATTATAGCAGTACAATGCATGCGTACAAAGGTTGTGTATGTAGTCAAAAAAGATTCTTTTTCAAAAGAATTGGTAATTTGCGGTATTTGCATTGTGCCTATGATAACTTCATTAGTATGACGTTAAAGCTGAGAAAAAAACACGTTAAATGAAAAAAAATATATTGCAATAGTAGCTTTGGTTACCGAGATAATCAGATTGCAACTAAGGTGTATGAATTCTGTTCGCCGCCGCGCGGCTTTCCCCCCACCTCCGCGCCGCTCGGCCGGAGCAACAGCGCGGCCGCGTGCGCTGAATTCATATGTTTCGTCGATCGTTTTGGACGAACTAAAGCATGTAGAGCTATTGGGTAAAATGTAATCATTTAGTGTATAATTTCAGCAAGCACTGTGCCAAATTTCAACTTGAAATATCAAGTAGTTTCGCCGTAATCGTCGGTTGAAAAAATTTTTGTTTCTCGGCTCCTATTGGTCCGATCTTAACAAAATTTATATGAAAATTCATGGTTTTTTATGTACTTCAAGATGCATTTTGCCGCGATTCTCTCACTCCAAAATTGACCGAAATAAAAAAAATTTTTTATTAGAAATGTTGCTGAATATTAATATTAAGAAAATTTATTTTTACCGTTTGTTAATTACGTTGTAAGCTGTCGATTAAACATAGTTTGATTCAATTATCGTTCCTAGATCGAATTGGACATCAATTTGAACTTTTCGGCTAAATAATTTTGCAACAAGATGCCATTTTAAGATATCGAGATCGGGCTTCAATTTTTACATTGTCTGTACTAAATGTCATCTTTGAGGGCTAATCCGATAAATAAAGATCATATTTCACAAAAACCATGGCAATGTGAAAATTGAAAAAAAATGTTTTTTATTTAACAATTTAGCCGGGAAAAACATTAATGTTGCATTTCGGAATATATGTGTCTTATAGAAAATTCAATGCTGATCAACTTTTGCCGCTAGCTGTTTTTGCGTAAATTGAGTAACAAAAAAGTTAATCAAGAAAAACGGAAAAAAAAGGATTTTGGTAACTTAATTTGCAATAATAACAATGTTCCCTATCGGGTCCGAAGTCGAGACTTTAGGGCTATTTCCAGTAAGTGGCTACCAACATATTTTAGCTATAAAATAAACTCTTGCACGAACTTCCTGGTAATAAGCTTTTGAACTCCCTGACTCCCGGACTATAAGGTATTTGTCGTGCTGGATAGTTTTGCAGTATTAGATATACAGTATGAGGCATTTTGTATGCAGGAAAACTGATGTGTTTATACATTCGCCTTGTGCAGAGCGTTGGAAAGAAGAATGCCTCTGATGGTACTTTTAATACGTCATCGTACGGATTGATGAACTAGTTATACCCACCCACCTAGTTATGACACTCGTACTACTTTTCTTCATAAAAAATAGCATGGAATTTATCCATGCAAGTGTGTTGAAAGTGTGGGTACCATCGAACTCACACGAAGCCAATATTTATGGTAATTGAAATTGCTCTACGCTATGAAGCCTCGAAATTTCATGATTATAATTGTTTACTTTCAAGTGATGGTAGTAAGGTTATTTGATGAATTAAACCTATTGCAATATCTAACGAAAAGGAGGGTCACTGAATAGCCGTCCATTCAGCAAGGGTACTAATAAAACCATTAGAGCCTGTCCACCCATATTTCGTGCCCAAACCGCATGCCCCAATAATTTGACTAATCCAGTGCGTTCCACTGTTTAAGGGGTTATGACAGTGTTAAAATTTCCAAAAAATCGATTTTTTTTTTATTTGCTTTTTTTGTAGCAAATTTAACATAGAATATGCTCCCGAAAGCCGTTTTTCGATACAAAATTTTTTTTAAAAATTATAGGCATAATACTAAAAAAAAAAAATTCATGATTTTCCAAAATTGCATATTTTTCGATAAATACAATTTTTATGCTTTGAAAGTGTTTTTATTGAAAAAGTATATAATATTTAATATATATCATCACGTTTCTAAAAGAGGAAGACACATTGGAATGTGTATTCCAATGTACGACGCATTCTGAAAATTTTAAATTTGGCGGTTATCGACGGAGGTGAATGCCTATACACAGTGAATGGTACTTTAGCCAGAATCCTGTTTTACCATTCTACTTGCAGGTTATTGAAGTTTTTATTTAATAATAAACAGTGACTTTATTTGAGTTTAACTAAATAATATTGAGATCGGTTTTTCAGTTAAGATTTTAGTTATAACCTAATAATTTTAACTGAAAATTGCTCTAGTATTTTATTTAGTTTAAAATCAAGTTTTTTGCACGTGAAGTGTACTAGTGAAAATTCAAGATTTGTTAAAAAAAACAAGATGAGTGGTTCAAGAAATAGAAATCCAGGCTCATCTGCACATGGAAAGCGCAGGTTTGGAAGAAAGAAGAGGAGGCAACAGAGATTTTTTGGAGATCAACCATCGTCAACCTCCATCCCTTCTAGAAATGAAGCATCGCCTGAAGCAGTTCCTTCAACATCTACTGCAGAAGCCCCACCAGAGAGAGAAACGCTTCCTTCAACATCTGCTACAAGACCTCCAAACAGAATCTCTCCGGAACCATCAACATCAGGTACAGCAGCTACGCAACCAGAAATTGCACAGCCAGAAATTCCTGTTTCGAGATCAAGACAAAAATTAAAATCAAGTTATGTACAAGCTGGTCCTATTCAGTATAGAATATTTGACACTTCGTTACTTTTACCAGGATTACAGGAATTCCTGGCTTGCAAAAATTGTGGCGGTGATATTACTTTCAATGAAGTTAATATCAGAGGCCTTGGTAGCAAGCTATCTATTACTTGCACCAACTGCTATAAAGTTGCATTCATAGACTCGAGTAGACAAATTGGCACTAAACAAAATGCCTTTGAAATAAATAAAAGAGTAGTGTTAGGAATGCGAGCTCTTGGTCATGGACACACTGGTTTAAAAACCTTTTGTGGAATCATGGATTTTTTACCACCAGTTGCTCATAGTTATTTTGGAAACATCAATCATGAATTGAAAATTTCGAGTAAAAAAGTAGCTATTGAGTCTATGAAAGCAGCTGCGCAAGAAGGTTGCAGTAGTAGCACAGGTGAGACTCAAGAGAATGGCTGTGACACTGTATCTGGTGACGGATCTTGGAGGAAGCGAGGATTTTCTTCCCTTCAAGGAGTATCAGCATTGATCCGCAACGATACTGGCAAAGTGATTGATGTTGCACCGAAGCAATCATTTTGCAAGGCTTGTGATGCGCATCAAGAGAAGGACACTGAAGAGTACAGAGAGTGGTTTGAAGCACATCAAGACCAGTGCTCGGCCAATCATCAAGGAAGTTCTGGAAAAATGGAAGTAGATGGCATCGTGGAAATGTTCAGAAGATCAGAGGCAAACCATGGAATCAAGTATAAGAACTACATAGGAGATGGTGACTCGAAAGTATTCAAGGCTCTCTGCGATGCCAAGCCTTATGGAGAAGATTTTGTCATCAAGAAGAAGGAATGTGTTGGCCATGTACAGAAGAGGATGGGGACGAGATTGAGAAATCTGAAGAAGAGTTTGGCTGGCCAAAAACTATCTGATGGTCTAGGCATTGGTGGGAAGAACCGTCTTACAGCTCAAAGAGTCGACCAGCTGACTCAGTATTATGGCAATGCCATCAGAGGCCATCATCGTTCTGTTGAAGAAATGTCCAATGCCATCTGGGCGACATTTTACCATAAAGGATCAACAGACAAGGAGCCAAGACATCACCTTTGCCCGCCAGGACCAGACAGTTGGTGTAAATGGCAAGTAGCCAAAGCCAAAAAGAAACTTAAAACTTTTCACCACCGAGATAGTATTCCTGGGGCCATCATGGATGCAATCAAGCCAATTTACCAGGACTTGACACAAGCTGATTTACTGGAGAGATGCGTTGGAGGCTTCACACAGAACAGCAATGAAAGCTTCAATCAATCCATTTGGAAGCTCGTGCCCAAGGAAAGTTTCAGTGGCCTCGCAGTCTTGGAGATTGGCATTTACATCGCAGTTGCTTCCTTCAACGATGGAAAAGCAGGAATACTTGAGGTGATGAAGGGCTTTAACGTTAATCCAGGACTTTCTGCAGTAGACTGGGCAAAGAGTGCTGATGAACAGCGTCTCTTTTGGTCAGATAAGAGAGCACTGGAATCCACTCTAGAAGCTCGAAAAGCTAAGAGAAGGAGAAATAATCCAGATGATGATTCCTACTCAGCTGGAGCACACTGATTTCACAAACAAACATTTTCACACATACCCTATACAACACTCCTAACCAAACACTGAAACTAGCATGAACACTACAAGCTTCACATCACTTCAACAACACATACACTCACATTGCACAAAATCTGCTGAAAATTTGTTCAGAGAGTAGCTAGCAGCTTTTGTAGTTTTTTTTATGTGCATTTTTTGCACATGCACATGAGCATCTAAGTCTAATTTAGTCTGCTGCTAGCTCAACAGCTGATCAGCTGTTCTCTGACCTACTTTTCACAAATCACATCTGGACAAATATCCTTCTAGCTTCTAGTGTGCATTTCTTCTGCTCTTTTTACTACATCACTACATGGATGAGCAATGGCATTTGTGAGTATATTTTCATGTTTATGAATTTTTTTTTTAAAAACAGTTTAAAAATACTTCAACTCAAAGTATGTTAAATAATTTTTTACATAAATTTTCCATACTTTGAGTTTGAATTATAGAAACATTTAAAAATGTGTAAATTTAATTTTTTAACCTATTTTCAATTTTTGTTTCAGCAGACATAAGCTTCCATAAAGAAGCTTTTTGTAAGGACCTACTCTCCAGACACCATCCTCAGATGACTACTTTTGGATAATATTAGGTCTAGACGCTGAAAACTATTTGTAAGTACATTTTATTTTATTAAATATTAAGTAAAACTTTAAATGCCTTTTACTCAAAATTAGTTTTTTCATGACTTTTTTTCACTTGCCGCAGGTTTTCTCAGGAACGGGTCAACCAATTGGGCTCAAATTTTGGAGAAACCTTTGGAATAGGTTTCTCCACAAACTGAGTGGAGCAGAATTATCAAAGATAAGTCAAAAGTGAATGTTACGTATGGTTACATATGTAACATTCACTATAATTACTAATATTATCAATATAAGTATAACTAATTGTATTAATTTTGTGTTTTTTAGAAATCTGTTCCACTCAGTTTGTGAGGACACTCATAAGGAACATTTTCCACTTTGTTTCATCAAGATTGATGGTACGGTTCATCCAGAAGGTTGCGGCAAGTCCAGAAAAATGATGAAAATCATGTTTTTTGGTAAGTAAATACCTTTAATTGTTATCAAGTATTACACTCACTTAATGTAAATTTCTAGTGCATAAAAGTGGTGTATAATACTTATATTTTGAAGGAAAAATATAATTTTTGGAGCACTTACATATATATTAATTTTTTATGATACTAATAATTTTGTTTTTTTTCAGGATTTAACACTGTCATAACCCCTTAAGGGGACAAAACACCCCTATCACCTGAAAACTAAAATCACAAATTAAATTAAAATTATTGTAAAGAGATAACTGTTAATTTTTATGCGAAAAGTATATAATTTTATCTTTAATTTGAGCCCTTTAAAATTGAATTTGGACTATCCTCTCCGTAGTGACACTGCGTTAACTTCGACTTAGATTTTTCCACTTATCGTAAGATTCCAGACTAACAAACGGGCTTAGGGAACTGAAACCAAATGGAGAACGTTTTAAAAGCCTGCCATTCTCATGTAAATGTAGGGATTTTTCATTGGAAGCTTAGAAAATGTTTTGAGGAGAAAATGTATGAAAATGAAGCGACTTAAATTAAAAAATTTAGTTTTATTTGAGTAAAAAAGCCTGTTTGTTGGTCTGAAATCTTACGGTAAGTGGAAAAATCTAAGTCGAAGTCAACGTAGTGTCACTACCGATAGGATAATCCAAATTCAATTTTCAAGGACTGAAATTAAAGGTAAAATTCTATACTTTTAGTATAAAAATTAACAATTATCTCTGTACAGTAGTTTTAATTTAATTTATGATTTTATTTTTTAAGGGATTAGGGTGTTTTATCCCCACAAAGACTCTCTCTATATTGCTAAACTATTTTTTAATGATTTATGCTACTTGAATATTACTGCATTATATTTATATTTTATATAACCTTTACAAATTTTTAAATAGGTTGTTTTTAAATGACATAACCGGGCATGGGAACTTTTCTAAAATAAATTCCGTTCTGTTGATCTATTCAATATATTGTAACGTCGCCACGTTATTTAAGAAAATTTTTGTTTTCTTGCGCCTCGCTGTACTCCATTGTGATAAGCAGGCACCACTGTCAAAATTTTAATCTTGGTGCAACGCGCGAGTCATTCTCAGGAAAAATAAATAATAGTACCGGAAAGATTCGTGTTTGCCTTTCTAGCGCGCCCGTCACTTGGATAGTCCAAGCGTAATCGCTTAAATAAACATCCTCTCTGCATAGACGGAGAGCGAGATGTCCGGTTTTAATTGACAACTCTAAGGCACTCAACCTATGTTCTCTACAGCGCTGATTATCGTCACGGCGCCGAGCCGGAGCGATAATCCGTCTGTCTCTAAGGTATGCACGAGCAGCCGATGAGAGCGGCACACACAAATTTTTCCTATGCATCTTTCCTTATATATCTGCACGCACAAAATCTTCAAGTTTATGCGAAACTCAATACATTTTCACCACCTGGCAAAACATGCACTGTGCCGAAAGGTGAGAATGAATTGAGAAATATTATACACCCGTTTTTGAATTAGTTTTACCTTTGACTATACACTCTTTGTTATATTATACTATTAAGTTAATTTCTCATTATTCGCATGTTGATATACCTAAAAAAATCAAATATAGCGCCAGACAATTTCATTTTTTTTTCTTTCTAACAATTTTGCGAAGTTAGTTTTAACTTTTAATATTATTATTGACGTATCATAATACCTGGACATAATAACATACGAATAATACAGTTAAGATCAAAAAATTTCAAATATGCAAGTATTCCAATAAGTATCTGTTTGAAACAATATTACTATGCCATATATAAATGAAATAGATTTATATTTTACTACATGTTTCTATGAAATAATGAATTACGCATACATAAATAATACCTGCGGAAAAATAATTACGAATTATATACGAATATATACATATATATATACGTATAGCCATAGCAAGTAAGTTAGAAATAATTATTATTGTCAGCTAGAGTGCCAGATGCACTCTATTTAACTTTAAATATTTAATTATTTATTTAGTCTTTGCTTTTCTACCTGTTCCACAGGCATCAGGCGGTCATTCCTGACTCGTTTAACAATTTCTTTGTGCTTTTGATTTCTTTTATATTTAATACATTTAATAAAACTTCTTACCTTGATGTTTTTCTCGTAGACTAATGATTCTCCTATTTGTTATCTTTGGGAATAATTAGTAGTGATGTTGGACCAGGTGTGAATTAAATTAACTCTTGGAATAATGCTGATTATTAGTAATCCTGCTAATTGAAACCTTGATTCACCCTCACAAATGGATATAATATGACAAATTGGTTCAATGCTTTACTTGTTTTCCTGTTCACTACTGTACTATTATTTCGATGGAATTCTACTAACAAACTCTTGATTCTACTCTAAAAATCCTGCTCTGGACTGTATTGGGCCAGGGCTCAAGAGCGACTGACTCATTACCCAGTACATTGTCGCCGATCGCCCTCTTCGGCCGACAATTAGCGCTGACGGCAGTGATTGCAACCTCCGCCCGCGCGTCCCTTGCCCTCTATACTAAGTATACTCAAAGCATATCACACTGCGGCTCACGTTGCACATTCCTTAGGCCAAGTGTCGACACCAAGGAAGCACACCGTCAGCTTGCGCGCAACACACTTTTCATACAGCGTACTATGTTTCGATCATTGGAGAACAATCGAAATTGTTCCAGAATATTCGGAACATAACATCCTCCCCCCCTTGAAGATGTTTGTTGTCCTCAACAAACCTTTGCCTATACTAATAATAAAAATACATGCTACCATTGAATCATCAAACAAAACCTCACAAATATCCAAAATACACATTAGTAAAAATAGTGTGGACGTGAAAATACTAATATTAATTTAGAGAAAAACCTGTTATTTAACCATATTATCTTCAAAAAACAATATGGAAAATAACCAAAACCTATAATGAATCGAATAGATAAAAAACAATGATTCAATGATCGCATTCATTTTTGCCTACCTACAATTCCTCTCCAAATGTTAATACTAACAATACATATTCATAACATTTGCGTTAATTAGCTTAATACTATATATATCTTCTTCTTCTGCTTGTCAATCTGCCAATCCAACTGAAGATGTAATATAGTTTATTATCAAGTTTGAGTCCAATATGATAAGGTCAATAAATAAATTGGGTCCAACAACTCATTTATATATATAAAAAAATATGAAAATACGTATTTATTAAAAAAAACTTATTTTTGGTCCAATAAATGATTTTACCAATTGTGGTCCATAAAAAAACAATAAAGAAGAGAAGAAAAATTATATAATAAAATTGGTCCATTAAAAGAAATGATTATTAAAAATCATCAATTTGGCCCATCTAAAAGCTAACAGTGGATTCCAGTTCCCAACTGCTCTCTGTCTCCCACTCATCTTGTTTATAAAGAGGAGTCGGCCCATCCTCTGATGATACAGGCAATGCTCTTGCCTCATCCTGCATGCTTTCCTCAGATTGATCCTGGTCTTGTAGTGCCTGAGCGTCCGAAATCTCGCGCAAAATTTGGTCTAAAACCGGCTCAGCAAGCCTAGCCGCCTCAGAGCCTAACTCCTGATCCATAAGATTCATGTTATCTAAGGCTAGTGCCATTTTCTTTTCTTCCTCGATGTTGATAAGTGTAGCTATTGGCACTCGTGCATTACATCTTCCCTCATGATCTTTGCGATCTTGATTCCGCACCCAAGTACCACATGGCTTGTGTTGACGCAAAGCCATGGGATTTTGAAGACTGCACACTGTGAAATGATCTTTCTCATTCCTAACATCATACCATTCTTCTTCTACATTACTACGTTTGCCCTCATACAAGACCTCCAATGTATCATTGACACGACGCTTGATTACGTATATCTTCACATCAGTGGTCCAATCGATCACCTTATTTCCAGCATAATTATTTAGCTGTTGGTACATTCTTGTAGATATCTCCTCATTCGTCTCCATACCCAAAGATATAACAAATTGCTTCATAGAGCGCGCTGCAATGGCATGCGATGCCCTATGTTACACAATCGTAGCGGTGGCATGACCCTCGGTGATCTCCTCAAACTCGATACTACAACCACCAAACGTTTTAAAAATCTTCTCTACTCTTTGAAAACTACCCAATGAAAACTACCCTTATGGTAAAGGAGACTAATTCCAAAGAGTGTAAACTTAATACGTAGATCATCTGAAAACAATCAAAAAATAAACAATTAAATTTTATTATTCAAAGGTCCATAACTCAATCCACATGCATTTACTTCTATCTTATTCTATAATAATCAAGGAGGGTCCAAATTATCGATAAAATATAAGGGTCAAAACTTATATTAAATCCTATGTCTATATCTATCTCATTAAACTCATTAAACAAAAATTTCATTCATCATTATATAAAAATTTCAAATAAGAATTCTGTATGGGGTCCAAACCATACAAAACTCAATGGTCAACAACAAAAACAAATGGGTCAATTAGCATATAGAAAGTTTATTATCAGAATCAACAACAATTTTCTTAAAAACAACAGATTCTCTATCATCATCCGACTCCAGCAAGTCATCCTCTTCCATTGTGCAAATCATCAGATGGTTATCTTCATCATTACTTTTGCTCTGTAATCCAGAGGATCCTGGCTCAGACAATGTCATTTCATTCCCCTCCAACACTTTCATTTCTTCAAATAACACCTTATCCATCTTATGATTACTCCTAGATCGTTTCCGTAGCGCACTGACATCTCTGAGATCCTCAACTACCTTGTTCTCCCCCAGAAATTTCACCTTCTCCATGTTCTTCTTATACTGCAACACCTTCCAACATGTATCCTCATGTAAAGCAAATACATGCACATCAATCTCTTGTCCACACAGATCATGAAATTTCTTCGTTCCCACAGGAAACTTATTTTTCGGGTCCTTTTTCAATGCAGCAATAGTTGGTCTATATATTGGATTACACTTCTGCATTGCACGTTCAGCATCAACGTCTGCAAAATACTGCACAAAATCAATGCACAATCTTCCTTGCTTATTACGCACAGTCTCATAATAATTGATATTACCAAATTGCATAAAATGCTTAAAGAACATCTCATCCTTTTCTGAATCAGTTCCTTCCCACGGCAATAAACAAAACAGTCTATTACCCTTCTTCACAGATTTTTCCTTTCTAACAGTATGCACCTCCGATCTCACTTTTGGCTCCTTAACTGATTCTAACACATTCGGTCTTGGTCTAAAATTCTTGTTCTTCTTGGTCAACACATTTTTCTCATAATTCCTAGCTGCTTCATTGGTAATTTTAGACAATGAAAACTCAGTACTGATGTTAGCTTTATCATAAAATTCCAAATCATATGGTCCAATATTATTATAAAATTGATCTTGTTTCTTCCTCTGTACAACATTCGCAGTCGCTTCATTCTCATATCTCACAATGAGCTTATTAACATACTTCATATCTTTAATTCTCATCACACGCTTGAAATAAACTGCCTCTGGTAACGGAATTTGCGGTATCATCTCCATCATCTGGGTTAATGATGCATGTCCTTTAAAGTAAAATACTACCGATCTACGATGTAACATCTCCAAATCTCTGCGATTCGACATCTTTACCTTCCTGTAATATACATATACAAAAATAAAATACAAAAAAAGAAAAAAACAAAAAAACAAAAAAAAATAAAGACAAACACATGGGTCAAACTGGTCTATTTACAACAGATGGAAATATCATGTCATAAAAATTCATTTGGGTCTAAAAACAACAACACCTTTATCAATGCTAACTTCATGTGAATCATTCATTGTACTATTAATTGGGTCAATAACAATTCCCTCATTTTCTACATCAATTCCCCCAGACTCACAACCATTACCAGATCAACTTTCCCTGACCGATTCCTCTATTTTCTCCTCACCACACTATACTCATGGTCACAACACTTCTTATTGGTCCTTTGTCTCAAACATGGAAATTTCACCCCACATTTCATCTCAAAAATTAATACAACTATCAATATAATCATTATCAATTGTAAACTCAACCCCCCATATAACATCTTACTCGAGTTATAACTCTCTCTCCTATGCTTCCCTATATGGTCCATTTCAATCATGATATCATGCAATGATTTCACTTTATCTGAAGTAAGCACTGGTCCAATTATCTTTTTCATCTCATTGTCATTCATTTCATACGAAGTATATTTACTGAACACTCCATAAACTTCATCAAATCTCAAACCAACATCTGGTCTATACACATATAAATTCTCATCATTTCTTATCTCTTCTCCAAACACAATAACACTACCTGTTCTTCCTTTACAACCAGAAGCTAGTCTTAATACTCCTGTATTATTCAACATCAAATCCACACTTTGATTATCCAAACATGAGATTCTCACTTTTTCAGAATCACACATTGAATACAACCAAGATTTATCACCACACAAATACTTCCATTGGGTCCTAAAATAATTCTGATACTTGATATCACAATTATTAAACTCATTTTTATACGGATTCAACAATAAATTAACTTCACAATCTCTGGAAGCTGAAGTATCTTGTAACGCTTCTAATGCTGGACAAATATGTGCATAATGGGTCTTCATACATATCACATCTGGGTCTTGGTCAAACTTAAAATACTTTTCCTGATCACTACTCAAAGCTAAATATTCATGAGATGGTTGAATATATAATGATCTTTTAATATTTTGATTAATCACTTGTGGTATGTTAACACTATGCATCTTGTATAATTGATAAGAAATTCTATCAACTAAAGGTACATATAAAACTATAATGTTCTTGCCATCATGATGAACTGCATCAACTTTCGAAATTTTCACAATCTCTTCACTCCTGATATGCTCTACCGGAATTGGAAAATCTAAATCACCACTAAATTTTTATACATATATCTCCAACTATTCTGTCTAAAACATCTGTTTTTATTAATTCCGAATGAACTTTTCCTTCTTTCAATTTTCTCAAAACATCCAAAATTTTCTCATTATTATGAATCAAATGATCCATATGCGAATCTAATCTCCTCACATATGCTGTATTATACATTAAATACATTAATTGCTCATTCTCCTTATTCAACTTATCCATCATTCCTTTCAAAGTAACTTGAAACGCTTGTAAAACAATTTGATGATTCCTCGTTACATTAAACAATTCTTCAATCTGAGTCGAAACAATATGAGAATTTTCCTCCGTTAAATGCACCATTTCTGCTTGGTCTCGAAACACTTGGTCTATATTTTTGTCAACACTGTCAATATCATCAGAAGTCACTAATCCAAATAAACTCTTGCTCACACTACCAATTATTCCTAACGGAATTAACCTCTTCGTTCTAATACTACTCGGGTCCTTAACTGCAGGGTATTGAACCTGGCCAATGGTCTTAACAGTCTCACGTATCTTATCTTGTAGTTCATTCAAATTCTGTTCTTTCAATTCAATAATATCTGCATCCAACGCACTCCTGCATTTGGTTTGGTCTACAATTTGTGAACATTCTTCGATTAACTCCTTATAATGTTTCATAGGTCCATAAAATGACAAAAATTCATCCACTTTAATAAAGATTTTAATTTTCCAAAAAGCACGTTCTGTTCGAATATTTCCCAATTTCTCAAAATAAATTCCAGGATTCGGGGTCAATATTTCATTCTCAAATATATGTCCACTATTTATGGTCTTCATACACAATAACATAAACATTCCAATTAAACAATTCATCCTGTAATCATAACATAATTAATAACCGGAAATATCTACCCCATCAAAATTTGAAACCTCCTCTGCAACCTTTAACTTATCAACATGCTTTCTAATACGCTTCCCATCAGGATACTCCAAAATAACATTCTTTCTCCAAACAAACTCTATAATTTTCAAAGGTTAACTTCGTTATGGTTCAAATTTATTAGTCCTCACTTCCTTAACAATACGAGCATATCCCCCTACTTTACCCTTAAACTCTATAACCTTCCTATCATATCTCTCTTTTGATTTCAATTTTTCTACAATTTATTTCTCTCCCGCTAAAATCTTCATTTCATTCAATCGCAACACTAAATCCCTAATATAAGTATGATAAGTTCTTAATTTTTCATCCGACGGAATTCTAATTGGTAAACGCGCTACTCTCCCAAAAACTAATTCAAAAGGCGTAAAATTCGTAGCCGTATGAACACTCATATTATAAGTAAATGTAGCAAATGGCGTTAATTTATCCCAATCATCATATTTTTGAGAATAAATCCTAATAAACTCAATCAACGGTGCATGACTCCTCTCCAAAGAACCATTCGTTTGCGGTCTATAATCTGATGTTTTTAAATGATTTATTTTAATAATTTTCAACATTGATTCTACTATATCTGACAAAAAACTAGTACCCCTATCTGATAAAATTGCTCGCGGTGCCCCAAATCTACAAATCAAATGCCTCGCTAAAGCATCCGCAATCGTTGTCGCATGTAAATTTTTAATTGGTATCGTAATTAAATATTTGGTCAAATTACACTGTATGGTCAATAGATGCTGATTCCCACTCGGTGTTATTCTCAATTTTCCAACTGTATCAATCAAAACTTTATCAAACGCTTCAATTGGTGTATCCGTTATTATCATCGGTTCTCTTATCTTAAACCTCTGAATCTTCTGTTCTTGACAACCACTACACTTCCTTATATAATTCTGTATATCATTTCTCATACCTGGCCAATAAAACCTCTCCCTTATCTTCTGATAAGTTTGATTAATCCCTTTATGACCTCCTGTCAAACTATCATGTAAAGCACTAATTATCTTCTTCCTATCTTTCTCAGCTGGTAACTCCACTTTTCCATAACAAACCGTCACAGTAATATTCGAATTTTTAAAATGTTTCTTTAATAACTCACTCATCAATCCAGGCTCCAACATATCTGTCAAATCAGCTTTCCTAGAAATTCTAAAACCCTCAATATGTCTATGACACAAAATTCTCCTCAAATTATCCAAGCACCTGTTCATATTCTCCAAAGTTATCACACTAAACTGCTTTTCCTTCACTACTAAAGAAAAAACATTATACGTACTATAAGGTGTAATCAATATCTGACCCAAAAAAGGTTTCTTCTTCTTCAAATTAAACAAATCTATTGCACCAATATCATTCAACAATCTCGTCACTGACGTATCCGCTTCACAATTTCTAGTTATAAAATGCACAATATTATCCCTCTTATACGTTAAACAATCTCTCACACACAACACATTACTACCTTTCACTGATTCCACTAACCTTTCCCCAATTTTATCATACTCTCTCTTTTCTCCACCAGACTCTCCATTATCATATTTATTCAAATCATTCAAATTATTCATATCTGGCATCATTATTACAGGTAACGTATCCTCCGCTGGTTTGGAATACTCAATATTATACGTATTTTCTCCATTCTCACTCACATCAGCAAGAACACCTATACCTCTACCAACATTCCCCAATTTACCTGGTGTACTCTTCGCTCGTGGCTTTATATCAACTATTTTCGTTGTTTCTAAAATCCTCCCTCTAGGCGGAAATATCATTATTTCACTCGTTGCCGATGTATTTCTATCTGAGAAAGAATCTCTCACATTATCCAGTCTCCTCTGTACCTTTTCCTGCGTTCTATCTATCAATTCTCTAACTCTCTCTCCCAAAATTTCATCCATTTGAACAGTACCATAATGTGGATTCAACTCATGCAACCTAAACCTCATTTCATCATTCACTTCTTCATCCTCTGAAAAATGTGTAATCGGTATATCGTAATCCTTATCCCCCTCTTCTACTTCAACCTCCTCATTTTGATGTTTAGCCATACTCTCTTCTAATCTCCTACTAGCTTCTTCCACCTCTCTCCTACTCAAACTCGTTCTAATAGACACACTTCTTTCACCTTCAGTCTCTGTAATCACTCTGCTCTCAGATTGACTAACTTCACTAACAGCTATTCCAATACTCTTCACCGTTCTATTTTGTTCATCCTCATCAATACCACTACCTTCTACATCCGAAACATCTGTCGTTTTTTCCATTCTAATTCCACTATATCTAGGATCTTTCAAAGGCGGTTTTTTCTTTTCACTACTATAAATCCCTGCAGATGATAATGCTGTTGTATTCAATCTCCCTCGCGACGAATTCACTTTCATTGGAACATCTGTGCCTTCACTATCACTATCCCTCAATTTACCAGATTTCAATAACACTGATTTGGATGAAACCCATTCACTCTGCGACCTCTTCACTGATCTTGTCGATTTAGGCAAAGCTCCCTGTTTAATATATTCTGCTACTTTAGATGTCACCTGCGCCCTATTTCTAGTCCTCTGAGCTATAACACTATGATATAATTCCGGTGCCATTTGCGACGGAGAATCCGTCGTAGAAAAGCTGAGTGACTCTCCTGCAGGCACCCGAAACCGAGCAGAGGAATATACTCTAATGGCAACGGGTGCTTACAGGAGAGAACAGCTGAGCCGTAGCCAGGCGCCGGCACTGAGCCGCGCCGTAGGAGAGAGAGAGAGAGGGAGAGCACACGAGAGTAGCAGCAGAGATGAGTAGAGAGATTGCTAGAGACGGGGGTTTTCGTGCGACGAGTTTTCGTTCAGTTTCCTTCGAAGCCGGAGGGATCTCACCGGAAACTCAAGATGCTGCGAAAAATGTAAGCAGGCGAGGGAGGTGGAGGCCCATGAAGAGTCGAGCTTCGGAGCCGTTTTTTCTAGCCGTACTTGAAAATGTGAACGGCTTGCTCGTACCTGACCGCCGCCGAGACGGAGACCATCTGTCCCTTCCGCGCTAATCCTTTTATGACGGTCAGCTTTCGCGCAAGCAAAATTCGAAATTAATTAAATATGCACATTAACGAAATTTTTCGATTTTTATTTAAACAACAATTTTTCAATAATTAAAATGAAATTTGAATGGTAATTTTCCGATAATTTTAAGTAACAATATCTACTCTAAGAATTTTATGTTGGTTTTCCTCGAGGTTTTCCTGTCAGAAAATCGAACAGAAAGCATACAAGGAATAATAATAGTTATAGTACTAATAATAATAATAATAATAGTAGTAGTAATAATATTAGCAATACTAATAATAATAATAATAATAATAGTAGTAGTAGTAATATTAATAATAATGATGATGATTATTATTATTATTATTATTATTATTATTATTTAAAATAATTGGAATATTTGTTGTTAGTGCAATATTTTATAATCAAAAAATTATTCTGAACGTACTAAATATAAATAATATAATTAACATAAATTAATTATTTATGTAAATATATATCAACATCAAATTTACCGTTATTAATGATGGATTTTCTTGTGTATAGTAAAGCTGTAGATAAATCAATAAAAAATTTCTTTAATTGATGCTTTTTGTAGTAAAATTGAAATTAAAGAATTTTTTAAATTCAATGGCATATACAGCCCAAACAACACTTTTTTATTTATCGAATCGAATTTTTTCATGCAATATTTATTCGAGCGAATTCAACTTCAGATATACTGACCGAAATTCTGTAGGATTTACCTGTAGCCAGGATTTACTTTTGCTATGATAAATTATGGAATACCTGGTAACAAGCAATTAAGCTTCGAGTTATTCCTAGAATCAGAAAATTTACAACCTTTCATGCTGTAAATTTAAATCTGCTGAAAATTTGCCATCGAGTATTTAAGCGAGGCATTTAAATGTCAGTTGACAAGAATCCGTCTTGGCAGAAAATCATACTTTCGTTCAAGGTTTCGCCCATCGCTTTCGTCCATAACTTCCAGAAACTATGTTTACAACCTTTAATGCTCTATTTCTGCTGAAAATTTGCCATCGAGTATTTAAATGCCATCGAGTATTTAAATGCCATCGTGTATTTAAACGAGGCATTTAAATGCCAGTTGACAAGAATCCGTCGTGGCAGAAACACGTACTTTCGTCCGAGGTTTCGTCCACAGCTTTCGTCCATAGTTTCTAAAAACTATATGTGAAAATAAAGTGTTTAAAGTGCTAAAAAGTGCAAAAGTGTACAGAAGTTTAAACCTGTGAAAAATTAAGTGTTAATGACAAAGTAGTTGTTCAATGCTTTGAACAATATGTCAGATTTAAATACTCGTCGGGTTGCAAAGCCCCGAAAAATATATAGATTAGATCCTCAGAAATGTTATTATATTAATTGTGCAAATAAGAAAGATGGTGGACATCGTTTATATTATTTTCCGCAAAATGCTGAAAGACTAAAGATCTGGATAGAATACTCAGGTATGTAGTATTGAAGTTTGTAGTTAATATTTATCGATAAGCACTAACACTAACTAATTTCGGGAACATTGTTATTATTGCATCAATTAATAAACTTCAAAAAATCACTTTTTTTAGTTTTTCGCGAATAACTTTTTTGTAATCAATTTTATGCAAAAAAAGATAGAGATGAAAATTGTTTATAATTTAATTTTACATAAAACACACGTATGGTCGAATGCAAAATTAACTATATTCATCGCTAAAATGTTAAACAAAACAAATTTATTTTCAATTTTTCATTTTGCCACACTTTTTACAAAAAAAATATTTTTTCATCGTGTAAGCTCTCAAAGAGAACTTTTAATACAAAAAATGCAAAAATTGGTATTCGATTTTGATATCTCAAAATGGCATCCTATTACAAAATTATTTACCCTGTAATTACAAATTCATCTCCAAACTGCACATAGAACGATAAACGAATCCAACCACGTTTAATCGACAGCATATGACGTAATTAACAAATGCTTGAAAGAAATTTTGTTAATATTAATATTTAACAACATTTTTTGTAAACAAATTTTTTTATTTCGGCCAATTTTTGAGTTAGAGAATCGCAGCAAAATACATCTTAGAGTGCGTAAAAAACCATGAATTTTCGTATAAATTTTATCAAGATCCGACCAATAGGAGCCGTGATAAAAAAAAATTTTCAACCGACAATGACGCCGAAACTACTAGATATTTTTAGTTGAAATTTGGCACAGTACTTGTTGAAATCATATTCTATATGACTACATTTTACCCAATAGCTTTACATCGTTTAGTTCGTCTAAAACGACCGACAAACAATGCGAAATCAGCGCGCGCGGCCGCTCGGCTCTCCGGCCGGGCGACGCGGTGGTGGGGGGAGCGCCGCGCGACGGCCGACAGGATTCGTACACGTTAGTTGTAATTTGATTATCTCGGTAACAAAACATATAATTTTTTTCATTTAACGTGTTTTTTTCTCAACTTTAACACCATGCTAATTAAATTGTCATACGTGCAATACAAACACCCCATTTTAACAATTTTCCTGAAAAAAATCTTTTTTTTTACTATATATACAATACTTACGCAACCGTCACAAGTATAAATTGCGCAAATTCTTATTTTTATGATGGTCTATGCTTGTTACATACGTATAAAGGTTGTGTATATAGTAAAAAAAGAGATTTTTTTTAAAAACATCTCAATTTCGGATACTTGCTTTGTACTTATGACAATTTAATTAGCATGGTGTTAAAGCTGAGAAAAAAATACGTTAAATGAAAAAAAATTGTATGGCAATAGCAGCTTTTGTTACCGAGATAATCAAATTACAACTAACGTGGACGAATCCTGTCGGCCGCCGCGCGGCGCTCCCCCCACCACCGCGTCGCCCGGCCGGAGAGCCGAGCGGCCGCGCGCGCTGATTTCGCATCCGTTCATCGGTTGTTTTACAGAAACTAAGTCCATAAAAACTATTGGAAAAAATGTCATCATTTAGAATATTATTTGAGCAAGCACTATACTAAATTTCAACTAAAAATACGAAGTAGTTTTGGCGTAATTGCCGAGTGAAAAAAATTACGTATCTCAGCTCCTATTGGTCGGATCTGAACAAAATTTATATGAAAATTCATGGTTTTTTACGTACTTTAAGACTCATTTTACCGCGTTTTTCCAACTTTAAAATTGGCGAAAATAAAAACTATTTATTGCTAAAAAAGTTGTTAAATATTAATTTTTAAAAACGTTCTTTTTAGCGTTTATTAAGTACGTGATAAGCTATCGATTAAACGCGTTTGCATCGATTTATCTTTCCATGGGCAGGTAGAAAATGAATTTGAAATTTTAGGGTAAATAATTTTGCAATAAGACGCCATTTTGAAATATCGAGATCGGACATCAATTTTTATGTTGTTCTCACTAAATGTCATATTTATCCGATGTTATGATCTTTTTTTTTTGAAGAAACTGACAATATCAAAAATTGAAAAAAAAATTTTTTGTTTCACAATTTAACGATGAAAAAAGTTAATTTCGCATTCGGGAACATACATTTCTTATTAGAAATTCAATTCTAAAGAACTTTTACCTCTACCTTTTTTTGCATAAAATGAGTGGCAAAAAAATTATTCGCGAAAAACTAAAAAAAAAACTATTTAATTCAAACAATTATTATGATTACTAGACAATTTTTCGAAAAATATACTTTTTTTGATGAAATGTAATTTCTCATTTAAAGTTGCTATAACAATTTAATGTTTAAATAATGTGTATTAGTATGATAAAATGAATTTGAATTCTACACGTTTTCTACATGTTTTATTTTTCTCTTTACAGGAAACGCACTTTTGAAGAATTTATCGAAGAATACTCTGAAAGGTCTTGGTTTGTGTTCTGATCATTTTTCAAGAGATTGCATTTTACCAACGGGTAGATTGCAACAGAACAGTTATCCAGTACCATGGAATATTCAAGAAAAATTTTTGCAACTTACAATATCTGATCCAACTCACAATCAAGAGTCTTCTTCGATTAATACTTTAGAGACGCAGGCAACAGTTGCAGCTTCAAGTGCAGATACTGAGAATAATAGCCATGGGGTAAGTCCGAATTCTAATGACATGAATATTGATAGCATTAATGAAACTTATAATGAAAATGTTAATAAGTCAAATATTATCAAAACATATCCATCTGCACAGCAAATATTTTCTTTTACTGACGAAGATAGTAATATGGATTATTTAAATGAAGAACCAGATATTCAATCAAATGACATTCAGACACAAATTTCGAATTTAGATTTAAATCCAGATTTGGAAGTTAATTCACATACAATTAAACAATTGCGAAAAGAAAACACACGGTTTAAAAAAGAAAATAAAGAATTAAAAAAACAATTAAAAATTTCTAGAAAAATAAAAGATCATAATTTGAAGATAAAAAAACAAATTCGATTAATGCAAAGTAATATTAAAAATATAACTGCAAAATTTAATAGATTAAAGTCAAAATATAACAAAGTATGCAAGCAGATGGAGATTGATACGTATTTAGACATTAATAAATGTACTAATCCACTTTCGCGCACAATGATCAAGTTACAGCTTCATAAAAAAAATAGCCATTATACAGAAGAAGAAAAAATTTTATCTAAATTGATTTATTTTCACTCAGCCTCTTGCTATTCTCGATTACGGAATGCTGGCATAAATTTACCTGCCGAATCAACTGTTAGAAGTTGGGTTTCTGAAATTTCTATAGAACCAGGATTTTCATTGAATTTATTAAATTTAATCAGAGAAGCTTTGTCGGAATTCCCAGAATCAGAACGATTTTGTGCTTTAAAATGGGATGAAATGTCGACTAAAGCTTGGGAAGAATATTCCAAAAAGTATGATATGGTCGAAGGTTTAGTTGATTTAGGATTTTTAGGAAGAAGACCAGAAGTGTCCAAACAAGTTTTAGTCCTTTGTTTAGACGGTATCAATGTGAAAAATCCTTGGAGACAATTTTTTGCTTATTTTTTTACGGGTAAAGGAGCAACAGGTGAGGAGTTGCTTCAAATAGTTAGTAATGCACTTAATTATGCTAAAGACATTGGGGCACTTGTTCAATTAGTTGCGTGCGATCAAGGTGCATCCAATCAAAAAGCATTTAAATTACTGAATGTAAAATCATGTGACTCGCGATTTGAAATTAATGATAATAATTATTTTGCGTCTTTTGATTGGCCTCATTTAATTAAACGTTTAATTTATCAATTAAGAAAATATAAAGTTATTTATTCAGATGGAAAAATAATAGTTGATTTTCAAGATTTTATACAAACGTATCGAATCGATTCTTTTAGTAGAACTTCAAATTTATTAAGTCATTTATCGGAGACTCATTTTAATCCTAATGCATTTGAAGCAATGAACGTGAAAAGAGCATTTCAATTGCTCAGTGCACGAATGTTTTCTGCTATTTATACAGCAGGTTCTTCAAATGCATTAGAATCGCAAACTTGGCAGGTTTCAGCTAAGTTTGCGAAAGAAATGAATGCAGTTATCGATGCTTGTAACTCAAGAACCGAAAAAAATCTTAACGTTTTAAAAAGACCATTAGCAGATCGTAATCCAGAGATACTAGTGCGGTTACAACAGTTTAGAAATGATGTAGCAAAGTGGCGAATTCTCAAAAATGGAGAATATGTAAGCCCCCCCTGCTTTAAGGGTATGGAACTTACTGTTACAGCATTTCTAGGTGTGTATCACAAACTAAAATCCATTTCACCTGATTTTGTACTTGCAACAAGATTGTGTAACACCGACCCAGTAGAGCATACAATAAGTGCATTACGTGCTAGAGGTGGCTTTAATCGCAACCCTACTGCTCGAATAATTCGACTGTCGATTCGCCACATTATTTCATCTAAATTTTTAAAAATTTCACATAAAGGAAACGTCAATTGTGACGAAGTTCCACCATTAATTCCAATTTACAAGACAATTTCAACATCTGAATTAACAGAGAATGATAGACAGAATATTTTGAGAGAAGTTGATGATAAAATCGATGCAATAAATGAAGAGTCCTTAATATTAGAAGATATTTTTGATTTTGAATCCATTGAATACAAAGAGAACTTTGAAAGGAATTCCATTACTTATTTTGCGGGGAACGTAGTAAAAAAGAGTCTTCAAAAAATTCCGTGTGAACAATGTGAGAAAAATTTTATGAGACACTTAACAGATGAAATAGATAGTGATGAAGTTTATATTGCTTGTAGAGAGTATCAACATAAGAATGAAATTGCTCAAAAAATCAATCATTTAATAAGGCCTTCAAAAGATTTTATAAAAATAGTATCAATTCAGCTTGAGTCTTTTTTACAAAATTATGAGCGATTTTGGCATGAAAATTATCTTTTAGAAGCACTGGTGGAATGCGCAGAGGCTGACACAAATAAATTTTATCCAACTTGGTTTGATGAAGAAAATGACAATTGTTATGATCACAAAATAGAGGCATTAAAATATTTATTTAGAGTTAAAATATATTCGCAAACTAGAAAACACAACATGAAATATAAAATAACTGCAATGAAAAATGTAAAATCAAACAGTAGAAAATTAAAAAATATAAAAAACGTTTAAATGGCTAGATTACTTTTCTTATTATTATTATTATTATTATTATTATTGCTATCGTTATTATGTATACATTAGTACTAGTTTTATTCATTTAGTTAAAATATAAATTAGATTATATCTATTTCGAGTTTAATCTGATGTATATAATGTATAAATATGTGCATGACTGTTAATCTATTTCTATTATTTGTAATTTTGTTCATTTAGATATTATATAAAAGAGGCTGCCAACGAAATGTATTGGAACTAAATCTATTTCCAATTCAATGTACATAGTGTATCCAAAATGTATATTATTATTTTTAATTCATACTAATTTTCATTCATTGAGTTAAATTAAAAAGCTGGATACTCATGAAAACAAATATATTTGATCGTATCAATGCTAATCAAACTTTGATAATTAGAAAAGACTTATTATAAATAATTTCACTTACATATATTATTTCATGAGCATTCTCTTTTTAAAATTAGTAATTATACCGTAATTTAATTACTACATTAAATATTATCATCATTATTATTATGATTATTACACTATTATTATTATTAGAAGAAGAAGAAGAATAGAGGGGTCTCCTCGGTGTACATTTGTCGTAGGGCGCAGCTGATACGGGTCTACACTGAGGGGGTGGGTTTAGTGGGTAGTCCGAAGGTAAGCGGGAGTCCCACACTTCGGCGATAAAACGCTTCCCCCCCTCTTAAAATAAATAAAAAAAAAAAAAATTATAATCCACTTTATACTTTTTAATACACTATTATTATTATTATTATTATTATTATTAGTGCTATAACTATTATTATTCCTTGTATGCTTTCTGTTCGATTTTCTGATAGGAAAACCTCGAGAAAAACCAGCATAAAATTCTTAGAGTAGATATTGTTACTTAAAATTATCGGAAAATTACCATTCAAATTTCATTTTAATTATTGAAAAATTGTTGTTTAAATAAAAATCGAAAAATTTCGTTAATGTGCATATTTAATTAATTTTAAATTTTGCTTGCGCGAAAGCTGACCGTCATAAAAGGATTAGCGCGGAAGGGACAGATGGTCTCCGTCTCGACGGCGGTCAGGTACGCGCTAGCCGTTCACATTTTCAAGTACGGCTAAAAAAAACGGCTCCGAAGCTAGACTCTTCATGGGCCTCCACCTCCCTCGCCTGCTTACATTTTTCGCAGCATCTTGAGTTTCCGGTGAGATCCCTCTGGCTTCGAAGGAAACTGAACGAAAACCCGTCGCACGAAAACCCCCGTCTCTAGCAATCTCTCTACTCATCTCTGGTAGCAGCCAGCAGAGTCGCCGCCGTGACGTCACGGCCGTCGAGCAGCGAGAGAGCGCGCGAGGAGTGGGAGCGCCGCTGACTACTACACGAGGCTGCGCGCGGCGCGCAGAGCCAGCAAGCACACCACTGAGCCGCAGCCGCCGCCATGACACCGCCGAGGAGCACGAGGCGACGGCGAACGTAGCCAGCGCATGGCGCTACAGCGAGCGGCGCGACGAGCGGCTGAGCCGCGTACACTGTAGAAAGCGAGCGCGTGTGTGTGTGTGTGTAAGCGCGCGCAGCACGGCGCGTGCCCGAGAGCATATGAGTGCGAGAGAGACAGCACGATGCCTTCGCTGAGCATGAAAGAGTGGAGGCTACCGAGCCTCATAGTATGTAGCGGGAAATGTTATTGGCGGTCGGAGTGGAGGCGCCAGGGCTCTCCACAACGGCATTAAGCGAGCGAGTAAGCCGAAGCCAGAGTGCGAGTGAGGCGAAAATAAAGACAAGAAATTTGTAATCTGCCGCGGCTGATCACGTGACGGCTGTACATGGATGCGAGCGTGTATGTGTGAGATCGCGAGATAGAGCGTCGAGGCGAACGAGCGAGCGGGCAGTACCGATCCAACCTCCTAGTGCGCTGCATCGAGTAATTTCAGAGAGTTTCCGAGAGTTTCCAGAGTTTTCCAGCAGCATTTATCCACCCGCGCACAACCGCGTCTCGTCCTGTATTCGCGTTCGTCGTTTCACAGAGTACGAGACAACGGCCGTACGTGAGGAAGACTGCGAGCAGCAAGTGTAGTGAAAAGTAATAAAAGAATTTCAATTAAATCTAAGTGTTAAATTTATAAACCTAAATTACCGGCTCAAGCGACCCGTGAGACAGAGAGTCATCGCCGAGGCCCGAGCCTGTGAGTGAGCCCATCTGCGTCGCATCAAGGCGCCCGCACCCCGGAAAAATAACAGACGCGACGTGTAGCTCGACTCAGGACCGCGGAGGGGAAGGCCCACGTGCGAGCGCGAAAAACCCCGGGAGACGCACCGACGTGCCTCTCTCCTCTCGCCCGCCGCAGCCACCTGCCCCGCCGTGTCACACTGGCACCCATAACCCACAAAATAAAACCCGGAGCCGTGATTCATGCGTATTAATTTTTCTGTTCAAAACATTGAAGAAGATTGTCAGAATTTCCGTGTGAAAAAGTGCTCGCGTGGTGCAAACGCAAATTTAGCCATCTTGGTCGAACGAGCAAGTCGCCGTCGGCCATATTGAATAGTGGCGTCGGTTGCTCGCCGAGGAGGATTGCCGAGCGCCAGCGCGAACACAGTGACGCGAAAATAATTTTTTTTGTTTCTCCCCGAGGACATCAACAAATTAATTAAATTAATTTTTTTTCCCCTCTCGAGAAAACAAGTGATTAATTATTTTTTTCTTCCTCGTTTTAAATTTTTTTCTTGTGCAACGTGCAAGAAAAATTTTCTGGTGTGAGACTGGCCGAATAAAATTGATTATCGGGTACGTGAAATCGCAAAAATACCACATAACCTTGTAGAATAAATCAGGATTGATCTACGAAAATTCTAACGTGTCAAATTAATTTTAAGGAGACTAGAGTGACCGCTAGCTTAACCAGCGAATTATCCCGCACGCGTTAGATCGAAAAGTTTTTTCCTGGTCCGTGAATAAAAGGAGTGTCGTGTAACCGCATATTCGCACCGAATAATTATTCGTGTACAAACTCAGAGCTGCTCTCTGCGACAGTCACGGAAAATACTACCGAACCCTGCGGAAACAATTATTGCGCAGATAAAATTATTATTAATCACTACATATTATTAATTTTACAATATTAATTATATCTACTGTGCTATATAATTTTCTTTTACATTTATTATCATATTATTTCCATTCATTTTAATTTATGTAACCCGCATGATTTGGGAAATTTCCTTAACCAAACCATTGTCTGCCTCAGCCAAGCCACATTGACGGTTAACAGTCTGCACGTCAAAAGTGGAATTATATTTTTTTTCCATACACCCCTTTCACCAAAGTAGACCGGGGATTTAAGTTTTTTTTTTTCTCCACACCCTGCCAAGGTCGAGAGCAAAACTCTCCCTCCCCGAATTTACAGTAGTTAAGGATTTGGGAATCAGCTAGAGACAGCCATAGCCAAGGTTGAGAAATTCTCCCTTAACACCGATTAGAGATCAGACGAAGACATAATTTTGAAGATTAGAGAACAAATAATCATTCCGAAACAGAAGATACTAGTATTGACGATGGATGAGAGGCAGAATCATTATCAAATAATGCAAGAATTGCGCAAAAACAGGCGTGTCAGACACCTGCACAGAGACATAGAGAGAATGACACAAGCGGATGTTTTCGAACAATTGGTGAGCGATCGAGTGAGCAGTATAGGATCTGTGGAACTCCTCAAAGACAGCCTATTACGCTTGAGAATCAGAGAAAGCCAAGTAGCCCAAGCCCCATGGTACGTGTGGGATGAATATGGTCGCGTGCCACCGAGCACAATGGAGGACATGTTACTCCCACCGAAGACAGTTCTGCGGAAAAATACAACACAAGCAATACCAGTGTCCGTGAGTGACAACAACTACCCTGCCACAGCAAACGTCAGTCTTGGACAAATACAGAACGTCACTGTACGTCAGATCCAGAGAGTAACCAACGTGATGCAGGGACATGAACAAGGACTTCCGTACAGAGTGCACCAGTCGCATGAAGTACAGCAATTTATGGACGTGCCGGTAAAAACCAACTCAACAGGATCCTTCCAGGGACCTGAGACACATACCATGGCAACTCCATCAATGGCAGCAACTCATACAACTCCGAGATCAACGTGAGCGATCCCGAAAATTCCTAGCCTAAACAACAATTTACCCGCAGAAGACAACGCCTCAGCAGACGAAACACAATACAGTATATATCAGTGGAATTCACCGAAAGATCATAGGAATAGCACACCGAGACAAATGAATGAGCAGCCAAAGCCGTGCAATGCAGAAGCGGAGCGAGCCTCCGAAGAACCGAGACTAAGATCTACCAATTACGACTTCCCAGTTAATAATGAACGACGAGAGAGCGGTCAAAATAACGTGGCGATCGACTACGGTCAAGGAAAGGATTGGGCAGACCCCGTACGAGATACTCCTCCCTCGACAAACCCAAGACCTCGCACGAGCCTTCCTACGAACCCAGGCTCACGAACGAGAAGAAATGAATCTAAAAGGGGAGGAAACAGACACGTTCTGGAGCACAGCTACCCAAACCCCTACTTCACCGAGCGATTTCAACGGCAGCCACAAATACAAACACCGCCCGCACCCGTATACAGCGTTGACCAAGAGAAATCCAGCGACAGTGAAAACGAAAGAGCATCAGCTGGTAAAAGACACAAAAGGCAAAATCACACCACAGACAGAAGTCGTAGGAGCGAACGCGGAAGACGCGATCGGCGGAGAAGGAGGAGCTCGAGTAGTTCATCAAGCAGTGAATCATCAGAAACCAGTGACTCAGATTGTAGTCCCTCTCCAAGCCGTAGGACACCAAGACGAAGAATCCGTAGTAACCAGAGACGACGCCGAGGAAGTGAAACCAGTAGAAGTCGGGAAGCAGAAAGAGATACAATAAATAACCTTACACAGTATGCCTCCAAACTCCAAATCCTGAAGAACTACGACGTAAAGTTTGCAGCCGAAGCCCGAGAGCAGGGGAATATATATCGAAGCTTACAGATATAAAAACGAGCACAGGACAAAACAGCAGGCAGATGTTAGAAATCATCTCGTATACTCTGACAGGCCGAGCCGCACTGTGGTACAAAACGGAGAAAGAGGATTTCCGTAACTGGCAAGATTTCGAAGAAGCCTTCAGACAAAGATACTGTAAGACAATGTCGTCGAATGACATAATGGACGAACTATACAAGAGAACACAGGGTAAAGGAGAGAAACTCGATGCATATATTACAAGCTTCAGATATATAGCCGATCATCTAAGAAAACCTCTAAGGACCAGGAAGCAGATCAAACTCCTTATGAAAGGACTGAGACCCGAATATTGAAGGGCACTGAAGAACAAACACATCGAAACGTATCATGATTTGAAGAAATACGGTCGAAGGTATGAAGAGCAAGTAGAGGAAGATATAAGATATACACCACCCCCACCGGTGGAGAAATCTCGTTTTCCTGCCATAGCCTGGACACCGGCGCCCAAGCCTAAGGTGGCGGCAGTGGAAGAAGTAGATGAGGTAGCCGCTGCAGACGAAAGCTCAACGCCACCCAACCAAGGGAAGAAGGGGAAAAAGAACAAAGTGCCGACACAGCAACCACCTCTATCACAAATGGGCCAACCACCCGCAAACACTCCACCAACGCCACCACAACTGCCGCCAGCAGAACCTGTCTATGCAGCACAGGCAACTTATACAGGAAACTACCAACGCCCAACGCTAGACCAGGCAACCAAGCCGACTATGTAGGTGCATGTTACACATGCCACCAAACCGGACACCGTGCAGCTAACTGTCACCTAACGCAGTGCTTCTATTGCAAACAGATGGGACACCAGTTGAAAAACTGTCCGGTAAGGCCAGAGCCGACTTGCCAGGTTTGCGGGAACAAAGGTGCAAGATTCCAAACTTGCCAAACGCCGATGTGCGCTCAAATCAGAAACGGTTTGGGAAACGCGCAGGCGGGAGCAGCACAGGGGCCGCTGACTCCCCCGCCACCACCACAAGCCCCACTTCAGCAACAACCACAATTACAGCGACCCCCACAGGCGCAACAAACCCCACAACCGCAGTCATCAAATCCCCTTTGGAGCCAACTCCCACGTTAGGGCGCTTGGTGATAGAAAAGACTGACTTTCCTGTTCGGACGTCAGTCTTGGAAGGGGGAGAAAGTGGCATGCTGCCACTAAAACAGAGTCAAGCAGATGCAACATCGAAGAAGCCACAGCCGAGAGTATCAATACCGAGAATTGGAAGTTCTAACCTAAAGCTAGCGGTAGAAAAACAAAATGAAGGGATAGGAGCCTATTTCACCCCTACCTCAAGTGAAGAAAAACCAGGAAAACATAACCAAACAGGGAACAACCACAATGGAAAAGAAGAGCACAAAGCACAAGGTATTGAAAATTTCCTGGAAGTAACAGGAGAGCAGAGAAAGAAAACTAGTTTTAAGCAAGAGAGTGCCGCAGATAAGCCGAACTCGCTAGCCGAGGATAGGGAAATCACGGCGCAACTGAGGAAATCAGAAATCCAAGTAGAAAAGATTGCGGAAGCCACGCCAAACGGGACGCCGGTTGAGCCTCTGGGGAGTAGCAACGCTACGAGGAAAATATTCGAGTTAGAGAGAAAATCTGAGAAATCTGAGAAATCCGAGAAATCTGAGTTAGAGAGAAAATCTGAGAAATTAGAGAAATCCGAGAAATCTGAACCAGAGAGAGAACCCGAGAAATCAAAAAACTTGAGCGCGGAGGAGTTTGCAGAACTCAACCTGGAAGTATGGAGAAAAAGAGTCGAGGAGAAAAATTTAGAGTTAAACCAGAGATACTGTGTGCACCACCCGCGAGCCTGAGCCGAGCCACGTCGCACAAAGAGGAAGAAACACCTGTAAAGGCAGCCACAGATTGCCTGACTTGGGCGATGGATTCAGGGGAAATCCGAAAGAACGCCATGGCGAATGCCATGGAAAAAGACGGAGCAATACAAGAGCAGCTGAAGAGAGTATCAGTGTTGGACAATTTCAACGACGATTTCGACATGGACGAGATCGAAATAATCGAGGCTACGACGTGGCTAGAAGAAGATAGTAGCGATACGGAGGAAGAAAAAGAGTATGAGCAACTGCAAACAATAGAGAGAGCACTGAATTTACTGAGTACCAATGACCCCGAGCCGAAGGGCAACGCCACCCTTGTCGACGTGCCTAGCTCTATGAAGGAGGATGACGGAGAAATTGCGGGAATCATCGTTGATAACCGGAATTACTTACGAGTTATCCTCGCAGGGGAGCAATACAGGGCGCTCTTCGACCCGGGAGCAGTTGTATCATTAGTTGGACCGGAGATAGCTCAGCGTCTCGCCAGTCGGCTTCGCAATGCAACAGCCCACATCCAGACGGTCACAGGGGCCTGAACACCAATCCTGGGATATTTGGATATCCGGTTCGACTTAGAAGGAATCCCCAGTACCATATCAGCCAGAGCCGTACAGGAAGTCCAACACCCAATACTGTAGGGGAAAGACTTCAGCGACACGTTTAGAATAGACACAGATCATAGAGGCTGGTGGAGAGCCAATTCAGGGCGTGG